>LBNU01000661.1:112719-150691 GCA_014162995.1 Artemisia annua | reverse complement strand
ATCTATTTTTCTCCACCACATAAAAATAAAGAAACTTTGAATTTATATAAAATTTTGTTTATTATATCTAAAAATTAGTAAATGGGTCCATGTAATAGAAATTGATTACTCAAATCATATTGTCAAAACAAACAACAATAATGGGTATCATATCCTTATTCTCATTCCATCCTATAATCATTACTATACCGATAGTGATTCTTTATAACGAACCAAACGCACCCTTAATCTTTCATTGTATAAAACCACATTGTTAGTTGTCTTTTTCATTAAGCTTTGTATTTGTAATTCTCTCTTATACTTGTAAACACTTCATACATTGGTTCTCTAATTCGTTATTCATTCTTCTCATTGAATCTCCCATTATTGAACTAGATCTTTCTCATTTTATACTTGTATTAGTGAACTTGCTAGTAATTAATCAACAATTGGGATTTAAAAAATAAATAAATTAAAAAATTAAAAAAAATAATAAAATAAAAAATAAAAAAATAATAATTTGTTTGTAAAAATCTCAAACGCTTAGTTGAATACCAAATAAGCTTCAATTCCTACATAAGACATTTAGCTGGAACATGACACTACACTAGTAAGCTTCCTTCCTATATAAATGACTTGCGAACCATTAAACAAACAAAATCGAACAAACTTCACTGCAACATATCTTTCTTTGCAAAGCAGAATAAAACTTCACTGTAACTTATGTCAAAATACACCAAACGAATTGTCGTACAAAATAAGCAAGCACTTTGAACCGCACATTGTTCCTTAAAAGTATTGTATCAAACATAACCACCGTACTAGATAGCTAGAAATTAATCATGTGGTTTCAAGCCATATTGGAGGGGTAAGGTTGCTACGTGATTTTCCGGCAAAATGAGGCTCGATGGTTCCGTCACGCAAATGGTATATCCCCATGTCTCTCCCTCCTCCATTTTTGCTACCACGGTACATCACAAAAACATCGTCTGTGAAGTATATGCAATTACTCTTTATCACCCGTGTAGTGTCCTCTATCCAAAAAGATGAACTGTATCCAACAAACAAAGTTTTACCACCGAAATCCTTCACTTTAGACCATCTTTTACTTGCCAAATCATACTCCAAAATTTGAAAACTTTTTGTCTTGTAAGTCTCCTCACATAACTCATCTTGGATGTCATCGAGCACGCCTTCTCTAATAACCACCAGCAACCTCTTCCTAGTGCCATCATCTAATCCAATAATATATGCTCCGCCTAGTTCTTTGTCTTGAGCATAAATATCTACCGGCAGCCTTGAAACGCCAACCATTCGTGTTGGATTTTCCCCATAAACATCACATGCTCGTATATGGAAGTTGCAGTCAAAACTATAAATTCGCCCGTTAAAGTAAGTTATATCTAACATCTTCCCTCCCCAACCCTTGTCAACAGCTGTCCACTTGTTATCTCCAGGCCAACAAAATCCAAGCTTCCCCGAACATCCCCATAATACCACCACAAGCGGCAATGATGATGGATTATTAGTTACGAGGACTAGCTTCCTAATGCCATTATCCCATTCTGAAAGCTCCAAGAATTCTGGAAATGTGTCGATCTTAGGAAGATTGAAGATTTCACGCGATAACGGATTGATGAGTTGGGAAGCATGATCGTCTCCCACAGTCACGAGCCACCCACATGAAGACATACATAGCTTACCAAATGCTTCTGGGAGTCGTATCTTGCGGATGGTGTCGTTTGAGAGGAGAAATAATTCACGAAACTCTTCATCGTCTTTTTTCTCTGTGAGCATTAGAGATGGTAACCGCGAAGGAGGTCCATTTGAGTAGCGGCCTTTGGTTGTTGAAAGCCAAGAGTTACAAACGCGTGTGAAAGGATGATAATCTTCATAGAAAACGATATGTTTATGTGCTATTTTATCAAGTAACTCAGGCAACAAATTCGACCATTCCATTGTAGTGTTTACAAACTGCACGCATACGTAGTAATATAGATTGATATATAAACGACTAAAAGCATTAAGGAATCTGAAAAAAAAAAAAAAAAAAAAAAAAAAAAAAAAAAAAAAAAAAAAAAAAAAAAACCCTTTTTTTNAAAAAAAAAAAAAGCATCGGAGTCGTACCTAAAAAAAACTGTCAATGAATTTCGTCAATATTACAATCGTTGTTGTTATTTTCCGTGGTAGTTTTGTTCCATGGATTTTTGTTTCCTATTTAAAGGAAAAGAATCACAGATGGGTTGGGATTGGGTTTTTACTTTTTAAAGCGGAAAAATTATCAAAATTGCATAAGCTTACAAAACACTTTGTCAAAACAATACCCTCTTATTTCGGGTTTGATATTTTCTACACATAAACTAGTTTTTTCTTTCTCATGGACTATGGGATGAAAAAATATTTACACAAAATTGTTAAGTAACTTTCAAAAGATATAAAACTTCTTGTATACCAAAATGTAGACGGTTCTGTTTACGAATATTTAGAACTCATGCCTTTCCAAAAGGATTCGTACAAAAGTTGGTATACATAATACACATAATGCTTTTGTGGAATTAGATTATACTAATTTCGCCTGAAATTAGACTCTTGACACATTAATTAGTGATGATAAACTATATTAAGCATCAATTCTGAGACATGCATACTGATCATAACTTGATCATTGTGTGATTTTTTTTTTACTACCCTTTCCATGAGCAAGTAATGTATATACTTTTTCCAAACATAGGGTACATTGCGACACCTCCATACGCTTTCTTATTGCTTCGGAAACTTAAAGTTACAATCATAGTTTCTTTTGTAGAAGTAATGGGTTTAATTAAGATGACCCAGACACCTGCAAGTACGTGGTTGCTGCATCTCGGTTTACATATTGTGAAGTGTTTGAGATAATTTGACTAAGGCATATGTTGTTTTATGAAGACAACTAACGTGTGTAAATAGATACATGCATTTTCCTTTTTTTTGGAACGGCAATATATATAACACCTAGCAAGGAGCTAGGAAAAAAGATTACAAAAAAGAAGTGAGGGAAATGTGAGGGTCCGAGAACCACTCAATCCAACTACAAAAATTCTTCCTATATCTATTGGAAATCCAAATGAAAGAATTGAGTTTAACATCATTAAGGATAAGATCCTTGCTCGGTTTTTTGGACCCAAAAGTAAACTCATTTCTATAGCGCCAAAGGATCCATATTGTTGATTGAACAACCGCATCAAATATAGGGGACAAAGCCGGAGAAAGACATGCTTGGTCCGCAAGGGTAACGATGTCTATGATGCCCGAAAATTGAACGTTATTAAGCTTCCACCATTTGAGGACGTTGGACCATGTCTCTTTAGCAACCTTGCAAGAGATGAATAAATGGACTTCCGTTTCCACATCGTCATCACATAAAGGGCAACGAACCGAATGTAAGTCAATCCCCCTTGCGTCAAGGTTAACTCTTGTAGGGAGTCTTGCATTGACAACACGCCATGAGCATATGTTGACTTTAATTGGAACTAACTTATTCCATCTTGTAGTGGTTTGATCCGTGGCGGGTGAAGAATTGTTGATAAGGTGTCTTAATGCTTGAACTGTGAATTTTCTTGATGTGCATGGGGTAAATTCCCATATGTCTTGAGAACTTGAAAGGCTAAGATGGGAAATTAAGTTTGCAAGCTCCTCTAATTCCAATATTTCAGCCGTGGATCTAGGGGGTCTATTCCAGGCCCAATTGAAGTGCAATCCAGGAGGTAGAATTGGGTTTAGGATTTGAGTATTGGGCCTTTGAATAGAATTTACTATGGGTTGTGGATGATATGGTATAAAAGAAACAGTGGTATCATTTTGAGGTGAAGGAACAGTGGTAGTGTTCAAAGGGATTATGGAGGGGCATCTATCACAAACTCGACAATCTTTGATCACTTCAAGTCTAAAGAGACGCGGGAATATATCACAAAGAGGAGGACCACCCAACCATTTATCTAGCCAAAAGCTAGTGGATTCACCGTTGCCAATCTTTTTTTTGAAAAGTGAAGGCAAATCAATTCCGTAGCCTTGAAGATCATCTTTCAATTTAGCGATATGATACCATGGACCCGATTTACACCTTATTGAAGAAGCATTAAGAAGACCGCCGTTTGGGCCATGAATAGAGCGAATCACTTTGCACCAAATAGAATTTTTTTCATTTAAAAACCTCCACCACCATTTTGCTAGTAAACCCAAGTTACTTACCCATAAGCTTCCAACACCAAGACCCCCTTTATTTAAAGGAGATATAACTTTGTCCCAAGCAATCCAAGGAATTTTACTCGATTCTAAAGACCCACCCCAAAAGAATTTTCTTCTAATGCATTCAAGCTTANACTCGATCCAAACTTCGAAGACAGACATTGGTAAGGGGGGCTTCCTCAAATAGTACTTCTATGCTGCGAAACAGGACAACATAAGATTTGTAATTGAGGGCTATCAACAATATATCCCAATTTGGCTGGGGGTGCAGATGATATAAGTGTAGTAGGTTTCACATTAGCTGTTATGAACCCCGTCCATGAAGCGGTTTATATAATCTCATTGTATGAGATAGGCTCAAAGGAACGATGGAGTATTGTACAAACTGACAAAAGAAGATACCATCTTCAGTTTAGTGGGAAGACATCAGATAAAATGCAACTGCTTGAGACCGTGTCAGGAGCATCCTACTAAAGCAAACGGGAGGTTACTCTGGTTCAGCGTACTTTTTTTAGCCGACTTTTATACTGCCTCGTAATATCGCTATAAAGCAGTTAATTTAAAAGGACAGAAGTGAAATAGGCCCCTTGATAGCTACCATAAGATCTATATATAGACACAATCCTCATAAATTTAGAACAAAAACACATATGCATACTGAAAAGCAGTGGTGGTCCAACACTATTTGATTTGATAACAGGTTATATATCTTTGCGTATTACTTTTGGTTGTAGGAGGTAGAGAGAATGATCCCATCTTATAGAGATATTTAAGAACAGCGACCGGTAAAAACAGCCTAGAGTGATTCCGGAAAATAACAGGAGTGGTTTCAAAGAGTTGATGGCGAAAGATTGTATGGTGTGGTCACGAACTTATACATCACCTGTACATTTGCGCAAGCTTTCACAGTTCCGGGTGTTATGACCAAGAAACCGGCATTCCCATTTTCAATCCTGAAACTAGTTCTTAGTTTCATGATAGATGATGGCGTGTCCTTATTCTTCTTTCAACGTCAGCTCCTAGTGTTCTTGTCTATCCTAACATCTTCATCATGGTCAACATGAATTTCTGTGTACCATTGCCTCAACGAAGCTGATGATAGTCTAATAACACTATTTATCTTCTGTAGTAGCCATGGATGGTAACTTTTGCTGCCAGCTTCTTTTTCTATTTCGTAAACACGCACAAATGGTTACCTATCCTTATCAGTATGCTTGCAGCAACACCAGTCATCATATTGCCTGCCACTACAAGTATCCTCTATGATGGATATGTTTCTGATCTATGTATGTTCTAGTTAGCTCTTAACCAGAAGACGAGTTGCTTTATAAGAGAAAAAAGGATGAAGTTTGTGGCGTTGAGCTGATTGACCTTCTGCTACTTGTATTATATTTTCGTCAATGGACAAACATTTGAGATCTTTGATTGTTGATATATAGCATGTATAATAAAATGTTTCCACAAGTCAATTTGCATAGTCGCCACAAAGGCCCTTCAGAGCGAAAAAAAATCACCGTAATTAACTAGTGCATGTTGGTGTCCAGTGCTCCTATATCTATTGCAGGGTTAGCCAGATTTTAGTAAAGAGGCCGACCTGCTTAATCGAAAAAATTTTACCATTGATAAATATGGCTTCAAAAATTAGTCTATTAATGTTGTCTTTTATTTGTTTAATTTATTTAATTTATATAAATTTGTAGACATCGTGTAGAATAAGGGAGGCGAATGTCAAAACTAGCGTAGAAAAACGCTTGTATGAATGTAAATTAATGAATGAAGTAGGTTATGATAGGGGTCGCTCCAGCACTCCACTAGTCACTACTAGCTCCGTACCTGTTTGATGGTATTCATCTTCACTGGAACCGAAAATGTTAACTCAATAAGAAATCTAAATAGCTAAAATTGCAACAAATTATAATAGCTAAAAGGCATTCTTATAGATTACGGTGGCCTTATGCAAAAATAATAATAATAAAATAATAATAATAATAATAATAAAATAATAATAATAATAATAATGGCCCAGTAAACATGGCAGTCTCATAGAGTTTCGCGTGCCGTATGCGCGAAAAAAAAAAAAAAAAAAAAAAAAAAAAAAAAAAAAAACTCATTAAACAAATTGTATGTTTGCAAAAGTAATGTTGCTTGGAACTAGAGATGGTGCTAGAGCCGGTTTTGGAGATGAGATTATAAGTTTTTTTTGGAACGGCAATATATATAACACCTAGCAAGGAGCTAGGAAAAAAGATTACAAAAAAGAAGTGAGGGAAATGTGAGGGTCCGAGAACCACTCAATCCAACTACAAAAATTCTTCCTATATCTATTGGAAATCCAAATGAAAGAATTGAGTTTAACATCATTAAGGATAAGATCCTTGCTCGGTTTTTTGGACCCAAAAGTAAACTCATTTCTATAGCGCCAAAGGATCCATATTGTTGATTGAACAACCGCATCAAATATAGGGGACAAAGCCGGAGAAAGACATGCTTGGTCCGCAAGGGTAACGATGTCTATGATGCCCGAAAATTGAACGTTATTAAGCTTCCACCATTTGAGGACGTTGGACCATGTCTCTTTAGCAACCTTGCAAGAGATGAATAAATGGACTTCCGTTTCCACATCGTCATCACATAAAGGGCAACGAACCGAATGTAAGTCAATTCCCCTTGCGTCAAGGTTAACTCTTGTAGGGAGTCTTGCATTGACAACACGCCATGAGCATATGTTGACTTTAATTGGAACTAACTTATTCCATCTTGTAGTGGTTTGATCCGTGGCGGGTGAAGAATTGTTGATAAGGTGTCTTAATGCTTGAACTGTGAATTTTCTTGATGTGCATGGGGTAAATTCCCATATGTCTTGAGAACTTGAAAGGCTAAGATGGGAAATTAAGTTTGCAAGCTCCTCTAATTCCAATATTTCAGCCGTGGATCTAGGGGGTCTATTCCAGGCCCAATTGAAGTGCAATCCAGGAGGTAGAATTGGGTTTAGGATTTGAGTATTGGGCCTTTGAATAGAATTTACTATGGGTTGTGGATGATATGGTATAAAAGAAACAGTGGTATCATTTTGAGGTGAAGGAACAGTGGTAATGTTCAAAGGGATTATGGAGGGGCATCTATCACAAACTCGACAATCTTTGATCACTTCAAGTCTAAAGAGACGCGGGAATATATCACAAAGAGGAGGACCACCCAACCATTTATCTAGCCAAAAGCTAGTGGATTCACCGTTGCCAATCTTTTTTTTGAAAAGTGAAGGCAAATCAATTCCGTAGCCTTGAAGATCATCTTTCAATTTAGCGATATGATACCATGGACCCGATTTACACCTTATTGAAGAAGCATTAAGAAGACCGCCGTTTGGGCCATGAATAGAGCGAATCACTTTGCACCAAATAGAATTTTTTTCATTTAAAAACCTCCACCACCATTTTGCTAGTAAACCCAAGTTACTTACCCATAAGCTTCCAACACCAAGACCCCCTTTATTTAAAGGAGATATAACTTTGTCCCAAGCAATCCAAGGAATTTTACTCGATTCTAAAGACCCACCCCAAAAGAATTTTCTTCTAATGCATTCAAGCTTATTAATTATAGTTTTTGGAGCCTTGAATGTTGAGAAGTAGTAAACTCCTAGACTTCCTAGAACGGATTTTGTGAGAGTAAGGCGTCCACCAAAAGAGAGGGTTTTTGCTTTCCATTTTGTCAATCTTTTTGTGAATCTTTCAAGAAGAGGATTCCAATTGAAACATCTTGACATCTTAGCACCAATGGGGAGACCCAAATAGGTGCAAGGGAACGTGCTAGGGAGGCATCCAATTTTTGTCGCGAACGAGTGTAGCTCAACATTAGTGACACCAAGACCAAATAACTTGCTTTTGTTGAAATTTACTTTGAGACCGGAAGCGAGGTGGAAACAAGAGAGGATCCTAGATAAATTTTTGATATTCATCAAAGACCACTCTCCTATGATAAGGGCATCGTCCGCATATTGGAAATGTGAAACATCAACTTTATCTTTTCCTATTTCAACTCCTTTAAATAAGTTCTTATTTTTTGCTTCAATAAGAACAACATTCAAAGCTTCAATTGCTAAAATAAAAAGGAGAGGAGATAATGGGTCACCTTGCCTTAAACCTCTTTCAATTTTGAACTCCGGAGTTGGTGAGCCGTTTACAAGAACCGAGGTATAACCCGAATTTAAACATGCTCGGATCCATTGCCTCCATTTTAGGCTAAAACCCATTTGCATCATGGTAGAATCCAAGAAAGACCAACTCAATGAGTCAAAAGCCTTTTCGAAGTCAACTTTTAGCATGAAAAGTTTCTTTTTGTACACTTTCGCCCATGAGATGATTTCGTCCACTATGAGAGGCCCATCAATAATTTGACGACCTTTGATAAACGCCGTTTGAGATTCACCTACAACCGAAGAAATAACCAGAGAAAGTCGATTAGCAAGGACCTTTGCGATTATTTTATATTGGCAACCGATTAAACTAATTGGTCTATAATCATGTATGACGAGAGGGTCTTCGACTTTTGGAACAAGAGTGATAAAAGATGAGTTGCAGCCACGGGGGATGAATGAAGAGGTTTCGAACTCTTTCATGAAACAAATGATATCATGACCAAGAATGTCCCAATGGGATTTAATGAACTTAAAAGTAAAACCATCCGGGCCGGGTGCTTTATCCCCCCCCACAATCCCAGACCGCATCTTTAATTTCTTGGGCTGTGAAAGGTAAGTCAAGAAGTGAAGATTCGGTTATGTCAAGTTGCTTGAAGAGGTTGCTAGAATATGTGGGGCGAACGAAATTTTCTTCGGTAAATTTTGCTTTGTATGTTTGGAAGATGTGGTCTTTTATTAACAGGGGTTCCGACACCCAAGACCCAAGGATGTTAAGACCATTGATTCTTGATCTATTGGTTCTCATATTAATCAAACCATGAAAGAAACTTGAATTTTCATCGCCCTCTAACGCCCATCTTGCTTTGGCCTTTTGACGTGTATCTTTGATTTTCCTCTGTTCTAAATCATGGAGTTCTTTCACAGTACTTGCACGGTTGTCGATCTCAATTGTGTTGAGGGGACCAGATTCTGCTTTTGTGTCGATTGTAACAAGTTGATCCCTCAGAACAGTAGCCCTTGCATTTTCTGTTTGTACCAGACCTCTCCTCCAATGTTTTAATCTAACTTTAAGGCTTTGAAGCTTAACTTTGAATGTGACTAACATGCTTGAATGTGGTCCTGTTGTGGTCCAAGAAGCTTGAACGATGGGCTTAAGATCAGTATGCCCAATCCAGGAATTGTAGAATTTGAAAGGTATAGGGCCGAAATCAGCTGTAGAATTGCAAAGGATGATTGGTGAGTGATCCGAGAACTCACGTGCAAGGGCAAGAGCGTGGGAGTTCGGCCATAGATCAACAAAGTGTGACGAAACGAGAAAGCGATCGAGCTTGCTTAACTTTGAACCAAGACTATTCATTCTCGTATATCTCATACCACACAAAGGTGGCTCAACCAATCCCGATGATGAAATAAATTCGTTGAAAAGGTCAGCACCTTTTTGACAAAAACTGGAACCCAATCTTTCAGAAGGAGACCTAACTTCATTAAAATCGCCTAATACAATGGATAAAGAGTCATGAGCTGTTAATAAACTCCTTAAATCCGACCAAAGCTTCTCCTTTTTGTGAATGCATTGTGGTGCGTATACGACAATAAAGAGACACTTTGGTGCAACAAGCTGCCATTGACCAGTGATTGCTAAGTAACCATCTCCTTCTATCTTACTTTGCAAGGTGAATTTATCCGTGTCCCAAACCGCAATCAAACCTCCTGATTTTCCATCCGCATTCTTTAAGCTATATGAAGTAACCTTTGATTTTAAGAGATTATGGAAGGGTTTTTTTATTTTTTATTTTTATTTTTATCTCTTATAAGTTATGTTTATCAAACGAAGATTATTTTTTAAGTAGCTTATTTTTTGAAAAAAATAAGCATAATCTCTTCACAATTTCATGTGCCAAACATACCCTTAGAAAAAGAAGAAGTTATGTATATAAATTATTCATTAATAATACACAAATTGTTACAAGTACCCAAAACATTAATACAACAAAGATACCCAAACGAATTTGTTTTAGCAGTTATGCTTCACATGCATTATAATAAAAGTGAAAGAAATTACGTATCCCTCGTCAAGAGGTGACCTGTACAGTGGTCCAACTTAAAAAATAAAATATAGGCATAATCGAAACTGTAATTGTAGAAATTCACTTTTTCTATCCAACTTTGAAACATAAAGCCGTTTTGAGAAAGAAAATAATTTTAGTTTCTCATCGACAATAATCTTGTATACAGCAAAAGAATGACACCATTTTCTGACTGATCTTGCTATATCGACAAAGTCACATAACTGATCCTCGTGTTTGACCAATAAAAATTAATATCAGACGAAATCCCTGAGAGCATTAGGTATCGAGATGAGCTCGCCGTTCCAACGTGGCACGTTCGCCGTGACTCGCCGCCACACCAGAAGAGCTCGTCGTGCCCTCGCCGTTCCACCCTCGCCGGCCAGACGACAAATAAAAGGACAAAACTATTTGCATTTTGCATATTTTATAATCGTCGTCAAGGTTTATATTTGATTTAGAGGGGTGGGTAAAGCCCAAATGAAGACTTTGTGTTATATTATGATTGAAGGGATATTTTGAAGTGGTATGGTGATGACCCAAATGAAGAGATAAATTTTTTTTTTTGGCTTGGGTCTACAAGAAGGTCAAGAAAATTACCCCATTCTCAATCTGGTCATGCACAACTGTGCGACTCCATCCAATATGCGATATGCGTCCACTTTTCTAATAATAAAAGTAGATTTGATTTGATACTTTCTCTTATTATTAGGAGTATTAAAAGACCAAATTACCTTTATCTTTTATATAAATATATTTCTCTCACCGCTCACACACTTAATCACCACCTCTCTTTCTCTCTCAAAAAAATTCCGGCCAGCCGACCGTCACCCCATTCACCAGATCTGTCGCTCGATCGCCACCCCGTTGAACACATATCTTAGTAGATCTACTTCCGGCGACGATATGCTAAAAAAACTGCTCAACACCTCTGGCGACTTCATTGGAGAAAAAACTCCGATATGCTACTGTTTGTTTTATGCTACTTTTGTTTTATGCTACTGGTTGTTACACTATTGCTGGGTTTTTTTGTAATAATATTAGAGGTGTTCCTCTTTTATACTCTTTCTCCTCACTAATTTTTTTACCATCTCCGGTGACTTTAACTTTTTCGGTGAGTTCTTCGGTGGAGAAACACCTCCAAAACGGAGATCTGTGTATTGTAAAATTTTCAAGTAACGTACCACATGGATATGGTAAATATTTTTGGGAGTTAATTTCATAAATGGTCATTGTAGTCTGTCGGATTTAACGGATATAGTCCACATACTTTTTTTTAACGCATCCTCTCCCTGTGGTTGCGACCCGTAACGGGTTTGGTCCCTTAACTAATTTTTTCGTTTGTTTGACCGTTAAGTTGGTTATGTGACCAACACATGAAGGGTATTTATGTCTTTTCATGTTAGGCTTCATTCTTATAGCTTCAAACTCAGTGTCTTTCACATTAAAAAACACAACACACTCAGCTTCACACACAAACATGAATCCACAGGTACGATGCAATAAATGTGGAGCACCATCCACCATTCGACCTTCATGGACTGCAATCAACCCAAGAAGACGATTTTATTGTTGCTCAAAAAGAATAAGTGTAATACTAATTGTGTAAAAAACCCCTAATTTCATGTTTGACCTAAAGTTTTAAAAAATTTTTTATAGCCAATCAATTGTGGGATAATCGATTGGTATGTTCTGCCTATGTGTGAACAAACTGTTTAAATAATTCCAGGTTTGTTGCGTTCAATGAATGAGTTACAAGGGATAGCACAAGAAAAAACAGTTTGAAGCTAATAAGATGAAGAATATGTTGATTATCAGTTGGATCTTTTTTCTTCTGTTTTTGCTTTCATGTAGTGAATGTATTGAGTTGGATCTTTTGTTGATGTTTGAAGTAAGTGTTAAGTTAAAAATTGAGTAGTGTATCAAGTTGTATTTTGGCTTTAAGATGAATGAAAAAAAAAAAAACAGCTTCAACTTGACCAAACAACTAGCATTTGACTTTTTCTACATTAGCAACTACTANAATTTGTGATTAGTAAATTTAATTAGGATTAATTGAAACGTTTATGGTTCGAATAACGTGTCGAGAATTTGTTCCGTCATTTCATGAATTATATTATATCGTGACAACGATATATAAATATAATAATAAAAATTTCAAATTTTTCGGAGAAAATGGGAATTAATAACAGTAACAGAGGATTATTATTTATTAACGATAATCATTACAAAGGAATTTTTACAGGGTTCTACAGTTATGTGACCAACACATGAGGGGTATTTATGTCTTTTCATGTTAGGCTTCATTCTTATAGCTTCAAACTCTGTGTCTTTCACATTAAAAAACACAACACACTCAGCTTCACACACAAACATGAATCCACAGGTACGATGCAATAAATGTGGAGCACCATCCACCATTCGACCTTCATGGACTGCAATCAACCCAAGAAGACGATTTTATTGTTGCTCAAAAAGAGTAAGTGTAATACTAATTGTGTAAAAAACCCCTAATTTCATGTTTGACCTAAAGTTTTAAATTTTTTTTTATAGCCAATCAATTGTGGGATAATCGATTGGTATGTTCTGCCTATGTGTGAACAAACTGTTTAAATAATTCCAGGTTTGTTGCGTTCAATGAATGAGTTACAAGGGATAGCACAAGAAAAAACAGTTGAAGCTAATAAGATGAAGAATATGTTGATTATCAGTTGGATCTTTTTTCTTCTGTTTTTGCTTTCATGTAGTGAATGTATTAAGTTGGATCTTTTGTTGATGTTTGAAGTAAGTGTTAAGTTAGAAATTGAGTAGTGTATCAAGTTGTATTTTGGCTTTAAGATGAATGAAAAAAAAAAAAACAGCTTCAACTTGACCAAACAACTAGCATTTGACTTTTTCTACATTAGCAACTACTAGCATACATAAATGCATATTTCATTACATAAAAGGAGCATACATAAATGCATATTGCATTACTACCGGCATTAGAAACTACTAGTTACCATCAAAAGTTTTTCAAGTACCAACAAAAGATAAAGTCATACATATTAAACTAAACACATTAGAAATAGTTGAAGCAACAGTTGAAGCTAGCCCATGCTCCTTTTCCTTTTCCCTTTCCTTTTAGTGTCTGCATTTGGTCCTCTCCCAGTTGGTGTTTTTTTGATCCCAAACCTCTTCTCTTGGATTGTTGCCTAAGTCTCCTTATTTGCAAGCCCTATCACTTGACACCTGATAGTGTTAGATGAGTTTGAATATCTATCCATAAAGACTAGATTTCATGTTTATTGTTTTAACTTCTGTGATGGCTCATTGAGAAATGATATATAACAATCACTTTAGTGTTTCTAAGACAAGGTTTTCCATTAGAAGTTGACCATTTTTACTAATGTGAAAGTGTGAAACACAAATAACTTCGTATTTGGCATGTTGTATGTTGCAACTTTTTACTCGAGGATAAGTGTGACAAAGAACGCTTAATGCTTCAAGAGTTCAAGATAGAATCGATTGGTGATTAGAGATAAGAAAATACTGGTTTTACTCTATTTGTCAACACGGAGAAGATTTTAAAGCAAATGAAAGATTAGCCAATGATGTATTAAAAGCTTGAATAATAGCTAGACACATAGCTAGAAATAGAGCTGGAATTTGAGCTTGAATCATTATGCTACGGTAAATTCCAAGGTGGAGGACAACGAGGTCATCAGATGAGGTTCAAACAGATGAAATGTCAATTATTTCTGGATTTGAACACATTGTTGAGAACTTTGGAAAAAGTTTAGGGTTTTGACGAATTTTTTTGAGTATATTATGTGTATTGATGTGAATTTAAAGGCCCTTGCAACCCATAAGTCAAGGTAAAACTAAATGCCATTAAATGCTAGGTTTGTAAAGTGAGTTACGTGTCTGTTTTTGTGCAGATATGGTTTCAAGATAGAAGACTTTGACTTTTACAAATTGACCAAATAAGATGCACATGTACCAAAACAAGCATTACTGAGAATCAAACAAGCATAACTACATTTACTTTTACAAATTGACCAAATAAGATGCATATGTACCAAAACAAGCATAACAAAGAATCAAACAAGCATAACTACGTTCACTTTTAGAAATCGACTTTTAAAAGTCTAAATACAATGCCAAAACAAACATAATTTTTTTGAACTTAAAAAACAAGCATAATTGGATACCAAAACAAGCATAGTAGGATTTGACTTTTACCAAGTCTAATAACATAAGTCAGTACCAAATTAACGAAGATACAGAACTTTTTCTTAAAAACATACATAAAAGTCTAATAGCATTTTAATAAGTCTAGAAACATGGAAATTCACAAGTGCCAAATCAATCAGTCAATTCATCATCCTTTTGGCTGATGTCTTTATCATCTTATTTTGATAAAAAGTTGTTATGGTTGTGCTTGGTATACGAAACTTGCGGTTTAAAATGAATGGGTAGTGGGTGACCGGTTAAACAAAATTTGGAATCCGGTTTTAGAAGGTTTTGTTGGCGTTATGTTTTTGGTGTTCTGATTTTGAGAGTTTTTTTCAGACATTTTTAGAGTTGGAGAGGAGTAAAGTGTATAAATAAAGATTGGATTTGAGTTGGAGAAAAGTGTATATAAAAATGTTTGAAATACTAGAGTATTTATAAGAAGAGTATCGGGATACTTATTTAAATTTTTAAAGATTTTTATTTTTCTAATAAACATTTCAGACGGTCTAAAATAGGGCTAATTACTTAAAAATGCATCAAACTTGACACTTTTTACCGTTGTATGTAGCCATGTTTTTTTTCCTAATATATGACTAAATTTTCGAATTTGGTACATTGTGTGTATTTTGTAACCATTTTACCTTTACATTTTCCAAATTTTGAAGGGAAAATGGTCATTTTACAGGGCTGAATAGTCATAAAATACACACAATGTACCAAATTCGAAAGTTTAGTCACACATTAGAAAAAAAATAACATGGCTACATACAATGGTAAAAAGTGTCAAGTTTGATGCATTTTTAGATAATTAGCCCTCTAAAATAAAGCCATTAGGGTGTTTTTTTGCCAAACAACTCTTTGTCAGTAACACGACCAAGTCCTTCCATTTTTCACCGTAAGATGCGTCTTTGAAGGGGGCCGTAGCAGGGGAGACGTGTCTCCCAAGCCATCACCGCTGGTCTAAGGCACATACACTTCAGGTAATGCAATGGAAGCTTTTTTATTTATTATAGACTAAAATACACCGTTGGTCCCTAAACTTGTGACGAAACATCACAGGGCACCTTAACTTTTTTTTTTTTTTAGTCGCCTGGAGTCCAAATAGTGAGATTTTGAGTCTGAATGCGTCCCTCCACCATTATTTGCTGTTTTGTTTTGTTTTTAGTGAAGGGCATAACGGTCATTTCATATATTTGGATTATTACTCATGCAAATCTCCTCCTCCACTCTTCTTCTTCCACTTTAGTACCCATAATCTGTTGGGTTTATGAATCTAACGTGTTTGATGAAATGAAAGTTATAACGTGAAGGCATTTAAGTTTCCTGGTAGTTATATTTATGGGCTATTTAGGTTATGGGCTATTTAGGGGTGTTGGGATTGTGCTTAAACTAAGTTCGTTCTAGCAGGACTCGAGATCAAACACTAACGAGTTCCGTTTAGTGCTCGCGGCGTACATAAAATTTGTAATCGGTACATGTCAATAAATTAAGGAATAATGTGAGTTCTTTTTAAAACATTAAACACTGGTGAGTTACCTGGCTTACACTTTATTTTAGTAACGACAGTCAACAATATTTTGTATGGGATAACATATGGCATGGCATTCTTATATATACGATGTATTTTAATCAAGACTAAAATACATATTCCATATATGAAATGTGTTATGTGTGAGCCCGCTTCAAATAACTTGTGTTTTCTGATCAAGTGTGAACCACTTAAAAATATACTCATGTTCAAAGGGTTATCTCCATATATGAAATGTGTTTAAATGGTAAAGAGAATAAAATTAGGAAGTATGAATATCACACTTAAGTGATTTTAGTCTTGAACAAAGCCACTGTAGTGAACTCAGCATAATAAGAAAACAGGGATCATACAGAGGTTTTTGCCTTTACTTTTTTTCTTTTGAGACCTGATATGGATTGAGTTATAATTCTGGTGAGCTTCATTAAGTCTTTCTTAAAACTGGTGGTTTGCAGCTCTGTAAATTCAAACTCATTATGAACCTAAAAATTAACTGCAAAAGACAAGCTTAAAGGAGTTGAGAAAGATACACAGATACAATCAATCACTGCACTAGACATGACTTCGTATTGAATACACAAAACTATGAAACTCTTCACACTTTGAGAGCTGCAAACTTCAACTACCAAAGCATCCTTAGTCATATCTTTTGCCAAGATGAAGTAGTCCCATCTTTCATGACTCACTAGTCTTGGCCAAAAGATAGACCAAAGCACTTTAGTCATCAATGCAAGCTCATTGCTAGTGCGCAGATCCAATACACACCGGCACCGCACCCACTGGCTGCATCAATTTTAAGTATCAACCCATACACTGTGACATTCATCCATTCAGCTTATACATTCCATTTGAGTACTATATTGCTGATGCAAATGAAACTCTGTAAACTGTGGTGAAATTCAGGCATCAATAGTAGGCAGCCTTGTGTGACTCATAGAAGCTTGCACCTCCTCCACTGATCTTCACTGATATATTGTACTTTGGCAAAATTTCAACCGGAGAGAACTTATTAACAACCATTTATAAAATACTTTGGTTGCTCCATCTTTCTCATAAAGGTGTCAAGAACAGAAAAACGAAAGAAAAAGAGTAGAGGAAAATCCAACATCTGAAGGTGTCGAGAACAACATCTGATGTAACTTATTAACAACCATTTATAAAATACTTTGTTTGTACCTTTAAAATGAAAACCCAACAGATTATGGGTATTAAAGTGGAAGAAGAAGAGTAGAGAAGGAGATTTGCATGAGTAATAATCCAAATATATGAGATGACCGTTATGCCCTTCACTAAAGACAAAACAAAACAACAAATAATGGTGGAGGGACGCATTCAGACTCAAAATCTCACTATTTGGACTCCAGGCGACTAAAAAAAAAGTTAAGGTGCCCTGGGATGTTTCGTCACAAGTTTAGAGACCGACGGTGTATTTTTGTCTTTATTATAACTTGGAAATGGTTACAAACGTGGCAATATATAAAGGCACAACCAATCACTAGTTTATATCGCACTTTTCCTAGATGTCACAACCATCACGAGCTAAAGGCGCCCCCCCATAACGCAGGATCACATGATATCCATGTGAAGTCAACACCATGGGTTCAAGGTAGTTCTGTCCGCAAAGCTTTCGTTGAGTAATTCGAAGGTTCAACATTGTTCTATCCGCAAAGCTTTGGTTGAGTGATTTGAGCTATCAACTTCAAACTTATGATCACTCAACTTATATTCTAATTGTTCAAAAAAAATAAAAAAAATAATAATAATAAATAAATAAATAAAAAATAAAACTTATATTCTAATAGAGCGTGATCTGTCTGTCCAACTACTAACACAACAACTTTTGGAGCTTCACTTGCATACACATGATCATAATCTTGGGCTTCTTGGCTTCAGCTTGAAACTTGGTCGATCGAGCCTTATCACATACGCTCATGATCAAGTTATGCCTACAAGTTTGAGGTCATCAATTCAAGCCCGAATATAATTCCGCCCTACCAGTGCCTTGAGAAATCAAAACGTTAATAAAGGGACGTCCGGATTAGCTTATTTTTAGAGATTATGGGGTGCTTGGAATAGCCGATAAGCTTATCTAAACACATTATTTACTTACTTGAGCTTATGGACTTGAAATAAGTCCATCTCTCCATGACTACAAAAGGATAAGCTTCAAAAGGTTTAAGAGGGAAAAGCCTGAACACGTGCACTCGTCTTGGTGTCAAATGACACTTCCCCATAACCTAACCCCCAAGCAATGAGCATCTATTTGAGTGAACTTTGCTTAATAGCTGTTATTGAAACCATGATCTATTATTTCAAAAGCTCTCCTTAACCTCTCAATTTAACCGGTCAAACTGGACATTTAGGATAATTGTAAGAGAGTCGCCCAATGGTTACAATAAGATAAGCCATATGCCCATCCGAACACATAACCTAATAAGTTCTTAAAATGAGGTCACAGTTTTCCCAAGTGGCAAGAGTCTCTCATTTAAAAGCAGTTATCAAAAGAACACTTTTATAGCAAAAAACAGATAATACCCCATATCATATCATTCTTCTTAATCTTCCTATTTTTATGCAAAAAGTNATCTAAGCAGTGGTGGTGTTACATAGCATAACATCCAAGACCCGACAAAAAGCGAACCGTAACCGTGGGTAAACCCGATGCGTATACCCACTAGATTCCCTCCATAACTCTTCCATTGTTTGTACAAATAGATTCAAGCTTCTAACTGGTGGAACATACAAAGTCAACGGTACTGCTGAAAACGCAACTGCAAAAAATAGGTGTAACATGTTTAGGTTTTTCTCTTTCTAAAAATAGAAAGTACCAAGATTTTCTAGATGGGCTTTTATAAATTTGTGTTTGATGATTCTGGATTTTGAAAGAAAGGAAGATGGTGATTGGAATAGTTATTGGGTATTGATTATGGAAGGGTGTGGACTTTTTTTATTTTGTAATGTTTATCTAGAAAGTGTGATTTATATATTTTTGGGTGGTGGGGGTGATGGTGATGATTTTTATTTAATCGCTTTACGAGAAAAAGAGAAAAAGGTGTGTGGTTTTTGGGTTCATTTGGTTTTGTACACAAACTACTTTTCAACCCATTGTTTTGTGGTTGGAAATGTCGGCACTTGGATTAGTTTAAATCAAAGAGTTTTTATAGAGTAGTTAGAGAGAAATGGTTCTTGTTCTTTCTACTATGTGAGTATGGACGGACTTAAAATTTTTGAGAAGGTATTACAGTGTTGTTATTTGGGTTAATAAAGTTGTACCATAAAAAACGAAAGTAGCAAAAATGAAAATATTGATGGCGGCTCATACCAAAAAGCAACATTTTTTTTTCTTTTAATAATTTTTGCACTTCGTGATTTAAAATAGAGTGTAGCCCGTACCACACCCGACACCAATATAGGTTCGTCCCTATATGTGAGATCAACTTTTAAGAGCATCTTGGATAGATGTTTATGAAAAGAAGTTTATAGTCAATGTATATAAAAGTAGCTATTTGAATAGTAAGATTGAAGTTTATAAAAAGTAATAAACACATTAGTACTTAATGTGCATGAACGTAAGAGAAAAAAATGTTGTTACACTGACGCACGTATAAGAGAGTAACCGATGCAAACCACATTTAATACATATCACTTTGAAGAAAGACTTTGAGTATACCAAGTCTTTCTAAAAAGCTTTTCAAAAAGCTTTTCATGCAATGCAAAAAAAAACCTTTCAAAATTCAAATAGTGAAAAACTATTCTTGTTTTTACCATTGTGGATGCTCTAAGGCGAATTTATCCACTTTGTATGGTTTATATAAGTGAATATGTAATTTTATATGAGATAAATGTTCATATATATGTGATGCACACGACGTGACATTACTACTGATTTAATAAACTCTATATAGTAGTGGAAATGATTTAAGTGAATAACATAATGCTTAAATATAATTGTATTTTTGTAATAAAAGATTTAGCTTATTTGAAAGCTTTTTAGTGCTAGAATAGACTATCAATTTAGAAGATTATTCGTAAAGCTTTATACAAACATTTTTTTGCATCAGAGATAATAAAAGATCTTTTGTGATATTTTCTTTACTACAGATGTCCATTTTTTAGATGATTAGATGTCAAGCTTTTGTAAGATTATTAACATGAACACTTTGATTAACTAAACTAAAGATAGATTTTTATAATCTTTTCAAAAGTAGATCTAAAAAGTTAGTATAACACTCTATCGGATCACTTATAAAATTGTGTAGGTATAAAGTTGACGGTTTCTTCCGCTACCCAAATTCACTTCCACATTTCCACCCATGGTTTCCTAAAAGAATACGAGGTATAAATCTGTTCACCTAGATATTGCCGTAACAGGAGTACAGGATTAGAGTTAGTTTGGATAAGCTCGAATAATTTTTGTACTCTCAAAATTGAAGGCCATGTTGATGGTTGTAATATAACGAGTGGCAGTAACCCGCCGCGTTGCGGCGGGGGCATCTACAAACATTTGCATTGGAACATGTTAATGAGCGAGCTATATGTATTAATTCCGTGAGCAGCGGTCGAACTGAACATAAAAAGTGCATCCAACAGGAATCGAACCTACAACATACATATACATATAGTATACCACCTAATTACACTATTTCCTTTATGGGGGAAGAAACAAAAGTAAGAAACCCGCAAAAGTTATACCTCATAGAAAAAGGCCAAACCCAAAGTCATCGATACCTAAAATTAGGCCCAAGTAAGCCATTTGGATCTCACAGTAGTAAGCAGCCCAACAAAGAAAACAACTATACTACAGTTTACGGCACTAAAATTACTTTGCAAGCGTTGGAATAAAAAACATTTTTATATGTCGTTCACAAATAGTATTAATTTAATAGGTCTTGGAGTTCGGTCCATCGAGAATTGTTATATAGAAGTAGAAGGCGCCCACCGCGCTGCAGCGGATTTTAGGATAATTTTTAAAGTTATTTGATATGTTAAGGTTACATTTTGAAAGTTTTTTTATTTAAAAAGTATACATATATTAAACTTAAACCTTTTTTTTTTTTTTTTTTTTTTTTCTATAAAAACGTACTTACGTCAAAAGCATATCAATATTGGGTTGTTTTGTTCGTTATCGACAGACCTATTTGGTAGTAATTTTTTTTATTTAAGAAACCGCTAGAGATTTATTAAATATTTGGTAAATAAAATTTGTTATATAAAAAAGTAGTAAATATTAAGAAGTTCAGGGTGTGTTTTGTAAATGTTATTTTTTATAAATGCCTTGTTTTAATCGTGTGTCTGTGAGTCCATGGGAGTTATGGTGTGAAGGCAGCCAAGAACCAATAGGATCGTTTTAAGAAATTCTATTTTTATGATTTTTTTATTATTTTTTGGGCTTTGATCATGTGTGTGTAAGTCCATGGGAGTCATGGTGTGAAGGCAGGCAATAACCAATAGTAGCGTTGTATATAGAGGCAATATAGAATAAATGAATATTAAATATTGAATATTAAAATTGAAGCTTTGGAACCTGGTCCATTGTGCTTTGTTATATATAGTTAATCTTGGGATTTTCTAAAATGTGTCCTCAAGGCACATGTTTTGAACCAATATAAAAGTAAAGTTTCACTAAATTAAATGCATAACCGTACTTAATTAAAGAAATTTATAAGATTAATTAATATGATTTAAATGTATTTTTTGATTTATAAGGAAAGTTTGAGATTAAAATATTTTACTTAACATGTGCATGAGGGCACATTTTAGAAATTCCCTAGAATCTTTATTTTTATCTTTAGCATTTAACTTGCTGAAAGTTGTAACAAACAATTTGTCATTGTTAAATATCCTTTAAATGGTTAGACTTGGTGATGTGAGCTACGTTACATACCTCCCTCTCACATGAGTGGGGTGTTTCTTTGAAGCAATTGAGTGACTTGGCGGGGCTGAGCATCAAAAGTTCAAAACCGGACCGGACCGACAAAATCGACCTCCGACGAAAACCGAGCAGACACGACGGCCCGTCGGTTCGGTTTCGGTTTCATGTTTTACATATTTTCGGTTTCGGGTCGGTTCGGTTTGGACCAAAACCGACAAAAACATGCCTAAATACGCCGAACCGACCTGGCACGACACAAAACCGAACCAAACCGAACCGATGACATTCGGTTCGGTTTCGGTTCATGTTTTTCACGGTTTCGGTTCTCGGTTCAGGTAGATTTTTGTCGGGTCGGGTAGGTTTTGAACCGTTGCTCACCCCTAGATCAACATATACTATTATGACACTGGATTAAAATACATCGAGGATTTACACATTGTTAACATGGTTTAGTGTTTCTATCATCCATTGTATAAAGAAATTAAAATTTGGTAATGTTGTCTATTTCCGAGTTTGTGTTGTCTACTAAAATGTTCCACGCCACTTTTTTGTTGGTACAAATATATATCGTATAAAGTTTTAAAAGAATTGAATTATAATAAATAAATTTATAAAACTCGTGTGTTATACTTATCTTAAATAATCATTGATTGACTTGACTAATTAGTATGCTTAAACTTATGAGTCATCATTCTATTGATTACAGCAGAGGAACCCATTTTTCATAAACCAATAAATCAGTGTCACATGCATTTAACCATAAAATTAGTCACACATTTAAGTCTCTCAAATATTTTCATCTTAAATTGGTAAGACCATGTTTATCGATGAAAAGACCCAACCGATCGAATTGTATAAGACAACAAAAAATATACTCAATATTATATTAAAGGAATATAAAAGAAATAAAGAGAAAGTCACAATCCGGTCGGTGGGTGTGTGACTTCCAGAATTTTGAGCCAACCGTGCTACATGTCAGCTTTCTATTCTTACCAAGACTAAGGGTCCGTTTGGTTTGAGGGTATTGAATGGGTTTTGATTTGATTTGACATTAAATACTTGTTTGGTTGAAGATTTTATAAGTTGGTTTCACTATTGGAATTGAGAATAGTGTAAATTCTAATACCCACCTAGTAATGTAGGATTCAATAAAAGTGTGGGCCCAGGTTTCTATTTTGTTTGTGTGTCTCTCTCTCTCATTACTATTTTTAAAATACTACTATTTTAATTTAAAATATTATAAAGTATTTATTTTAACTTATAAAATATATTTTCTCTTTCCTACGTCAAATCAAAATCCAAATCCAAATAAAAATCCAAATCCGAATCCAAATCCTAAACCTATATATAAAACAAACGGACCCTAAAGACTTAAAATTTTGAATGGAAATAACACGCAATCTTAGATTAATTAACCTATTCACAAAATCTTTCAAAGATTTATAAGTTTAAATCGATTTCATCATCGATATTAAAGACACGAACATAAAATGAAAAATCTAACATACAACCTACCCGAGACCTTTATTAAAGATCTTGAAACTTTTTTTAGCACAAATGAGCAAAGGTGATTTGTTTATGTCATTCGATTTTGGGTAGAAATATCTCGTTTGGATGTGATAAGGAGATTAATTTATGGATTGTTTTAAGTAGCAAGAAACAATTGGAGTTTCATTGTAGTTGTAAGGTTGTGTTCGGTTATCAAAAACAAGAAAGCGTTTTGGGTGTAAGGATAAAGAAGAGAAATGAGATAAAAATTTTGTGGTTGCATATGATGTATTGGATTAGGTTGAGATGAGTTAGGGCATGTATTATTTATATAATCCTAAATATTAGGGTTAATAGTAATAATGAGCCTGTGTGTTAGATTTGTTATTGAATTTTTGTTATGGACGGATCAAATCTGAAATATATAATAATATTATATATTAGGTTGGGTTGTTGACAAATAGTAAAAAAGTTAAGGTTGGTTGTATCAGTGGAGGAATAAAAAATAATATTTTAATGAGAGATTGAGTTGTGATAGATTGTTGATAAACATAGTCTAAACTCAAATTTCAAAAGCTTATCAACTTGAACAAACTTGTAACTTACCTATTTTCATATCTTAGTTAAATAAGTTCCTGAGCCAAGAAAATTAAGCTTGTGAGCTTGTCAAATTTTCAGTAAATTTAAAAGCAGTTCAAATTAAGGGCTGCTCATCGGGTGAAAACCGGACCGGACCGGACCGAGACCGGACCGAATGTGGTCGGTCCAGTCCGGTCTTGGTCCAAATAGGCTTAATGTTCAGTTTTTAAGTCGGACCGGACCGGACCGAACCGAAATTATGAAAAACCCTAGACCGAGACCGGATCGACGGTCCGGTCTCGGTCCGGTCCGGTCGGTTTTGTTGGTCGGTCCGGTCCATCTGGTCCGTTTACTCATCCCTAGTTCAAATTAACTTAGACAAATGATATTGAAACAACGCATCACTTCTTCATCGCAAACCTCTAGTTAACCAGTTAAAAAATACTTTGAAAAAATAAGTCATGCGTTCAATCAAACTGCTGTTAAAGTTACTGGAACATTGTCTTCATCATATGGTCTGGTCTGTATATTTGAGAAAGAGAATTGATTTACACACATTCATAATTGATTGAGACACTCTAAACACTGCATTAAGTACTTGTACAGTATTAAAATCATACTTTATCTACTTGTACTATTGAGTGTGCAAATAATAAAGTGGAATATGCAAATCATCTCCCTTTAAGAAAGGTCAGTAGGCAAACGGCACAAATGGTTGCACAAAGTGAGGATATGGGTGTTCCCATATTAATGGGGGGATTTCCAAAAACTCTTATCTCTTGAATAAGTTATTGATTTAGATAAAAGCACACACCACTTAGAGTGTGTTTGTTGAAACTAGCAGTAACAGTTAGCAGTAAGCAGTTAACAATAACAATTAGCAATAACAATTTAATTTATGTAAGTGTTTAAGTAGAATAGTTGTAATTTTAAGGTGTAAAATGACGTAACACTAAATGTTAAATGCTTATTTAAAGAGCATAAAGAAATGAGCGTTTTTATAATTTTATAAATGCTATATGCTTTCTACCAAACGAGCTTTTTAATAATAATGTTAAATGCTAAATGCTAAATGTTACAGTAATTAATCTAAAATACTTTTAAAAGCTGTCTACCAAACACACTCTTAATTGAGATCCTCTAATATTTGTGTCTCAAGGTGTGTCCCTTTATTTAACCTAAACCGCTCATTTAAGGGCCCGTTTGGTTTGTAGATGGGTTTGGATTAGGATTTGAATTTGGGAAAGGTTTGAAAGTAAATAAAGAAAAAGAAAGTTAATTACTATTTTCAGAATATACATATTTTATTAATTGATATGAGGTGAAGTATAGTATTTTTGGATAAAAAAATGAAACCAACGCACATGTCACATGCATTGTGTGGCTCACAATTTTTTTAAAGCTAAAATACTATATTTTATACATATGGATACTCAAAACCCAGGGAGGAGCTTGGAATTTAAAATTGGAAACCATGGTGGCGCGTGACCCCAAAGAGGAACAACCAAACAGTGGATTTTGAATTTCTTTAAGCCTAAAGCCCATAAACCCACGTACCAAGCTGGCCCTAAGTTCAAGAATCATAACTTTTACAACCTAAACCGCTGACCAAACCCAAATACTCCATACTTTCCCCTATTTTCCCCAAACACCTCCACCAAACTTCAAAATTCAAAACAATCCCCACTCCCACCCATTCATCCCAACACACTTATTCCCGCTCAAATGACCAAAAAACGAAGAGTCCCTGCCGTACTATGGAACCTCTTCCGAAACCGAGCGAAAACCCTCGCCGAAACCATCATATCCCTAACTCCTCCACCGCTACCTTCCCCGACCAAATGCCGTTGCAAATGTAACCCCAATTGTCTCCGTTGCTGCTCCGAAGATGACCGTATGTCGATTTTAGTCCGAAAAGATGATTCGGCTGAGTATCGGAAGCTTGTTAATCAGTGTTTCGTTGTTGTGAGTGAGAATGCGCCTGCGGTTCCTCCGTTTGATCCGAATTCTCGCTGGTCGCAAACTGAGGTACACGCGCAATGAAATAAGGACTTTTGTTTTTGTTTTTAAAGAATTATGTTCAATTTTTAGGGGTGTTTGTTTAAGATTATACATGGGCTTACGAGCTTATCTCACTCGACTTATATTTGGTAAACTTATTATTATTATTTTTTTTACTTATAAGTACTTAAAAGGGAAAATAAGCCGATAAGCTGAAAAAAAAGCCAGAAAAAATGGGCATAAACCGAGTCAAATATGCTCATAAGAGCCACTACCAAACAAGGCATTGTGGTAAGACACCAAACGTCCTCACAAGAGGTCTAGTGTTCAAACCTTACAAGTTCGATACCTCAGTTAGGCCGTGTACATCTGAGTCACATACTCGCTTTCCACGGGTAACCTGGACAGGGAAACCTAATCCGTATTTTTATTCTTATTTTCAAATATGTTCATAAGCCCAAAAATAAACAAACAATCCTCTAGTTTCTGGTCAGAGTCATCAATACTGTACTTTTGAATTTTATTATGAAATGAGATTATGTGTTTGATAATTATTACTTTGTTAGGCTAAAAGCAAACGATATTACATGGTTTAGTAGTTTGATGTGATCGGTCTATGTCCACTTGTGCAACTTATGGAACGCATTGAATTTGGCTGTCGTGTTTAGGCTGCTGTCTGTCTCTATAGCTTGACACAAGTATTGTGTTTGTATGTTCATTTTATTATTTTCTGTTTTCTGCAACTGGTGGTGTTAAAAACTACTTATGGAACGAATCACTATAGAAGTAAAAGCTAACACACAACTTCTCGAAATAAGTGATTGTAGCTTAAGGACTAATGACTATTAGCTTACCACATATGTTTAAACATAACAATAGTATGTCACAATTAATAATTATACTTAAATAGTAAATTTGGACATTGGGATTGTTTGGGAATGGTTATGTAAACGGGTCATATGCATATTGCGTTTTTAACAGAGTAAACAGTTTTGAGTTTTTGGATGAAGAAAAGTGTTATGCTTATATGGTTATTTAAAGCGTGATAAGCTGTATCCGCTTAAGTCTTAACATTAAGAGATTATTCTTGGTGGAATATTAGTTTATTCCTAGGGTGAAATAAGGTGCAATACTGATTATCTGCAGCATAAGCGGTTTAAATAAGCAATCTAAATAACCCCATAAACAGGTACGGAATTAGCAATTAGAAACCTGTTCACTAATTTTGCAGATCACTTCGTAAGAAAATTCAATTACTTTCAAGTCCCAGTTTTATGCTTGTCTTATCACCTGTTTGAAATTAGCATTTATACACCTGTTTTTTTACGAAGTAGTTACTGTTGCGTGCTAATTATTAGTTTGCTCTTTGCTCTATGGCTTCAACACTACCCTTCCAAAACTAGATTTTAGACTTAAAAAAAGGTTTTACAAGACGTTTTGTGAGGGTGTTGGAGTCAAAGGGGTAAGGAAGATTTGAGGACTTGACTCTTGGCTTTATAGTTTATATTTAAGTTGCTTCTTCTTGTAGCTCATAAAACTGTATTGATGGCTCTTTTACAGATTGTTAGAAACACAATCGAAGTGAAGTCATATGAGAAAACAGCCACAAAGAATGTCATATGCACAGGTTATAATAGGGTGAGTTATGGTTTTCACTTCGGGCTCTTTAGAATTTAGATACAAGACATGTATGATGTATGCTAGCTTCTGAGCGGGGATAAAATGTATACTAGTCCTAATGGCTTTATATATATTGACAGGGCAATCGTTCAAGTGTAGTTTTAGAAGCACTAACATCAGCTTCATGGAGTCTACTATTACAGAGGGTATTTCATATTTGATTATCAAAATTAAATTCTTGCAAGAGTTATCCACAACTTCCACATATGATGAAAAGTTTCAAAAGCTGTTCAGATGGAATTTAATCTTCGATGTATCTTATTTTGATGTCTTTCGTCTGTCAGTTTATCAGTGCTGAATCATATATCACATGCAGGTTGGAGATGCCCTCATGTTTTATTTACTGAGGTATTCTTCAATATTTATGCCTCTGAATCGAAGAAAACACCATCAGGTAGCAGGAATTCCCATTAATGACTTGTGCTGGGATTTTTTAAAGCATACATCCAAGTCCAAGAATCAGAAGTCTTCATTTGGTAAAATATATTATATTACTAAACCCCTAAATGGTCATTTTTGACAGTTTTACCTTGGCTGAAATCTAATGAATTTGCTAGTTATCAGGATTCGAAATAAAAATATAATAAAAGTACAAAAGTGATGTTCTTTACTCTATTTAATATGCAGAAACTGCAACAAAGAAGAGAAAGCATAATAAAGCCACCAAACTAAAAGGGCCTCAAAATCGGAATCGGGTAATGAAGCCAGATAAAAATGGGACAGTGCCTTTGGTACTATGGAAATTCTTTAAAAACCGAGCAAACACTCTGGCCAAAACAATACTATCATTTATCCCTCCAGCATCGCTGGTGGCGGTTAAATGCCGTTGCAAAGGTAGCCAGAATTGTCTCCGTTGTTGCTCTGACTGTGATCGTATGTCGTTTTTACTCCGAGAAGATGATCCGTCTGACTATCGGAACCTTCTCAGTCAGTGTTTTGTTGTCAGCTCTGACAATGCACCATTACCTCCTCCGTTTGATCCGCATTGTCGTTGGTCTCAGTTTGAGGTATATCACACACTGAAAAACACACATGATTCATGCGCATATGCGGAAATGTATTGGATTCTTTTGATGATTAGGTTTTGATACAAAGTTTAGTTGTCACACTTAGTAATTCCCCCGCGCTGCGCTTTCTAGATGTTTTCTCCCCTGCATTTTAGATGTTGAGAGTCATAGCTAGCTCCTGTAGACATTTTGAGGCATTTTTTAGTGGCCTCTCATGTACATATTTGCCTTTGCTCTTAGGTATAGAGTCTGTAGGATTTCTTTCGAACATCACTGAACCTTTAGGACTTTAAATTATATTTAAGCA
The DNA here is from genome assembly GCA_014162995.1 of Artemisia annua. Classification (NCBI taxonomy): domain Eukaryota; kingdom Viridiplantae; phylum Streptophyta; class Magnoliopsida; order Asterales; family Asteraceae; genus Artemisia; species Artemisia annua. The sequence continues at coordinate 121,607 of LBNU01000661.1, read as the reverse complement.
CAGGCCCATATTCTCTGCAAGCGTTTTTGCTTCTATGCCCCCATGCTAGTATGCGTTTATGCTCGTATGCGTTTATGCTCGTATGCTTATGTATCCTTTGATTCCTTTCTCTTCTATATGCGATTATTGTATTATATGCTATGCTTTCATTTGGTGTATGCTTATATGTCAAATGTTTTTTCTAAGTTTCTTGGTATATGTCTTTCGCCTTGTATGCTTGCTATGTGTTATGTGCTTACATAGTTTCCCTATTCAGGCAATTTTTACACAATCACACATTCACATATATTTGAGCACATTCTTCATCAACATACGCTCACTTGCAGGAGGTTTCCATGGAAGCAATCTCCCTACTCTCGGGTTTTCCCTAGGGTAGGGGTATGATCTGTCTACATTTCACCTCCCCCATACCTCGCTTAGACGGGATTGGGGATTGTTGTTGTTGTTGTTGTTGTTGTTGTTGTTGTTATATCAAATGAAATATGTGTCAATTAAGCTAAAGGCACAAAATAGAGAGGAACCACAATCACATAGGACATAATAAGTTTGTTATTCTGGCTCAGTCCATTGATGCACAACTCATGAAACCCTTAGCTACGGATATTTATAACCAAAATCGATGCCTACAATTAGGCTGTGTCTTAACTCTTAAGCAAAGAATTCTCATATTATAACATGCTGGTACTGTCCAACATTTCAAGAGAAGTACTAGCTGTCTTTGTACCCCTTAGGGCCTAACAGGTCTCAGCCTACAGCAACTATGTATTTCTTTGCAATTCTGTTTCGGTGCTTCCAAATTCTAGGTTTGGTCAAAGTCCATTCAAGTCGTAACAATTCCAAGTCACACTTAACAATCGCTTGACAAGAAACACTCAAATCTTAAAAGAGGGCGTTGGATGGATTTTGACCTAATAAGTTTAGACATAGAATAGGTATAAGATTAGCATTTAGAAACCTGATTTTAGGGAACTTAGCAATTTACTTTGCAACAAAACCTCAATTACTTTGAGGTCTCACTTTTATGCTTGTTTTATGGCTTCAACTCCTATGTGAATCTAGCAATTAGAAACCTGTTTTTTTGCTATGGAACCAGCAATTTGTGCTAATCACTCCCTGTTTTATGGCTTCAACAACACCCTTCGAATATTGGATTTTGAACGTGTGTGTGTGGGTGGGTGGGGTTAAGGAAGATTTACTTATTGGTGCAAAGTGCAAACTAACTGAAACTGCATTGATGGTTATGAACAGATTGTTAGAGGGACAATCGAAACGACATTACAAGAGAATGCATATACAAAGAATGTCATATGCACAGGTTATAATAAGGTGAGTTACAGTGTTTGCGTCAAGTTCTGCAGATACGAATGACTTNTATGCACAGGTTATAATAAGGTGAGTTACAGTGTTTGCGTCAAGTTCTGCAGATACAAATGACGTGTATGATGTATGTTAACTTCTGAGGTGGGAAAAAAGTATGTATTGATGCCAATGTCCTTATAAATTATTATTTTTTGTTTGACAGCGAAATCGTTCTAGCATCGTTTTTGAAGCTCTAACTTCGGCTTCATGGAGTTTGCTATTACAGAGGGTATTTATATCTGATTCTTTCACAAAATTATTTAGAAATTACAAAACTTCCCGAAGTGAGGAAATGGTCCAAAAGCTGTTTCAGGTGGAATTGATGCATCGAATTTTGATGTATGTCAATTTAATAGGGTTGAATCTTTATACCCAATGCAGGTGGGAGATGGACTCATGTTTCATCTATTGAAGTATTCTTCAATTTTTATGCCTCTGAATAGAAAGACACACCATCAGGTAGCAGGAATCCCGGTTAATGACTTGTGTCGGGAATCCTTGAAGCATTCGTCCGAGTCCAAGAATCAGCAGCATTCATCAGGTAGAGTGCTTCATATGTGAAGTTCTTTCTGTTACCAATATAATCTTATAATCGTGTCTTTTTTCTATTCATCATTATTCTTCTGTGCTTTGTTTATAAAAAAACCATAACTATTCGTAAATAGCAAATTGCATGAGGTTAAGACTTAAAAAATGAAATGAATAATACTAAGAAGAGAACTTTATAAGTTATAACGGATATAAAATTGATTTAACAGATGTGATGTTTTTTTACATATTTCGTATACAGAAACAGAAACAAAAAAGAGAAAGAGGTATGAAGCCACCAATATCGAAGGGCCCCAAATTCAAACAGGGATTAAGAAGCCAAGTAAAAATGGGAACCCTGAATCATTTAGTCGTCTGCTAAAAACTTCAGGTCAGAACAAACTCAAAGATAAAGATAACAGTCTCTATAAGCATTTATAAAATAATGGTCTCTATAAGCATTTACAACGTATGCAGATTTCTGTTACAATTTTGATCAATATAAGTTATCAAGTCTTTCATTTCTTCCTATGTAATTTGTTAATCATACAATAATGTATAGATATTATAAATGGTCATATGTTCATGGTTCACAAGTTATTGGTATTTATATATTTTTTTTCAGGGGTTCAAGAGAGGTCCCATGAAGTTGGTCCCATCTCCATGAACATTGATACTCCAGAAAGTTGTATGAGCTCTCGTGTCTGTAATATTAAGGATTCTGCAACTAACCAACAAAATGAAGTTCTGGTTGTGGCTCGGTCTCGGAAGCGATTAAGACTATCTGCTTGGCGACGCAGTCGTAAACGTATGAGGTTGTCGTCTCAAAACACGTGTGATGAAAACTGTTCCTTATCTGACGAGAAGGTAATTTATTTCCCCGTATTTATATAATTTTTTCTGTTGCTTTAGGTTATTGCAATAACATTAATTATCCGCAGATGAAGTCGTCGTGTTCTTGTTGTTCAGTTTGGCAAACACTGCAGAAAACTCGCAAAAATGATCAGATTAGTAAACGATCCATGTTATATAAATTGGAACCCGCCTCATTAATTCTTCCAGGAAAACGTATCCTTTTCAAGTAGTTATATCATTTTCATAAAATATAATAGCAAATATTAATTGTTGATTTTGATGTCCTTAAGAATGTTAGACATAATAAATACTCTAAGACCAAATGTTTCGGGTGCAAAGGCTCTCTTCAAACAAATATTTGGGTTTAGTGATTCCCGCGTATCTCCTCAGCCAACCCTATGCTCCCACAGCAGTGACATCAGCGCCACGACAACGACATGCCTGTAAGTTGATCAATGACATTCATCTACATATTCAGTTAATCATTTAATGTTACCTGTCTATTCCACTGTCTCTTTATTGATTACTCTTACAGATATAACTCTCTTCATAAGCTGTTCAAAATCCTTATACGAAAAGCAATTCATTGCCCACGTGTAAAGCTATTGAATAAACATATTACCATAAATTCCATTGAAAGTGATAGCTCCAGTTTTGAGGTATCTTGGAAAAACCAATTTGGCTATTAATGATTCTTGATATTTTTAAGGCATACAGTATTAGTTATAAATAATCTGACATACTTCAAATGTCATTATGATACAGCATACTCCTCTACTAGACCAACAAAATCTATGCTGCTCAAAAAGGAAGGTGGTGTCATTTTTATGGGCGGCTTGTAAGAGCATTGTTCCCCGAGAACTGTTAGGATCTCCGTCCAATCAAAGGATCCTCAGGAAGAATATATCCAAGTTTATCAGGTTAAGGATATACGAGAAGTTTTCATTGCATCAATCTATGTACAAACTGAAGATATCAAACTTCTCGTTTCTATCCGATAACCATTCTCTCTGCAACTCGAGTACAAAACAGAATATTACAAAAAGATGGATTTATTGGCTGTTTACATGCCTTGTAGTGCCGTTGCTACAGGCTAACTTTTATATAACCGACAGTGAGAATGGAAGACTAGAAGTTTTCTTTTATGAAAAATCACTCTGGGAGAAGCTGATGAAACAATCCATTTCATCCTTGAAGAAACAGTGCTATAGTTTGCTAGATGTGAATGCTGTTAGAAAGATAATAGATAAAAGGGAATTTGGTTTCTCAAGGGTTAGATTCCGTCCAAAAGAAAATGGGATAAGACCACTTGCTAATCTTAAGTCATCATCGAAACTTTCGAGAAAAGACTTTAAGGGTTTCAAGGCTGTAAATGTTGTTCTTCGAGACTTGCATGCTGCCTTAAAAGATTTGCAACTCATAAAACCAGAAAAACTAGGGTCGTCAGTGTTCAGTTACAATGACGTTCACAGAAACTTCCGGAAGTTCTTATCTCATGTCAAAAGTGGTTCGGACGCATTGCCTTGTGTGTATATGGTTGTTGCTGATGTACAGAAAGCTTATGATTCCATTGATCATGATAAATTGCTTCGTGTGATGAAAGAAGTTATAACTGATGATCATCTGTTACATCAAACAAACCAAATTGTTATGTCAAACGGATACATGCAAGTTTGTCAATACGTCAATTTGTCTAGGCAATCCCGATCTCATGTTCTTGCTCGATCATCTCATTGCGTCCTTGTTAATCAGGTATCAGTTTCATCATACACACATACGTATTCATATATGGACATGTGCATGCATACACATATATTGGAGAAAGTTCTTTTGATAACATGAAAAAACTTGAGAACAAGGGAATAAATGTGGCCCCTAGATAGAAAAAATATGAAACACTCTGCCTCAGATCGAACCTTTTCACATACGAATTATGTCACAAATTTAATCTGAGCCCTTCAATTCTTTGATCTAAGGACCCGAATTTGTTCCCTACTTCTCAAATTAATTGTGATTCTCAAAAGAACCCACCCTTAGTCAGATATGTATATATCTTAGTACTCCGTATCTTTTACCTAGGTAATCACTGTTTCAGGGAAGATGCACAAGAGCAATGAAAGATCATCTGCATTTTAACCTCGAGCAGCATGTAAAATACAATGTGCTGCATATAGATAAAAGGTTTTACCTGCAAAATGTCGGTATAGCCCAAGGAAGTATTCTGTCTTCACTGCTCTGCTCATTTTATTTAGGGCACATGGAAAATACCAAACTTGTTCCTTTTCTAGATAAAGTTACCGAAACTGGCTCAGATTCTATGCTGCTCAGGTTTATTGATGATTTTATTTTCATCTCAACCTCAAAAAAACAAGCTCAGGCATTCTTCTCAAGGTTGCAAAGAGGATTTTGTGAATATAACTGCCATATGAACAAAGAAAAATTTGCTCTATGTTTCGATGTTGAGAAGATTAGCCCACAATCAAATAGGTTATATATTGATGAAAATGGTAATAAGTTTCTTCGGTGGAGCGGTTTGTTCATCAACTGTGTAACTCTAGAAGTTCAGGCAGACTACACAAGGTTTATTCTTTAACCTTAATTTTCTTTTAATGTTATAATCAACTTATGCCATGGTTTTATACTTTTATTACATAATTCTATGTTTTATTTAGGTACCTGGATGGGCATTTAAGTTCGACTCTTACAGTCTATTGGGAAGGGAATCCAGTTCGTAAATTTAGAGAAAAAGTGTGCGACTATATGCGACCCAAATGTCATCCCATTTTTTATGATTCAAATATCAATTCAGCTGCTGTTGTTAGATTGAATATCTATCAAGCGTTTCTGCTATGCGCTATGAAGTTCCACTGCTATGTGCGTGATTTATCTGACATTTTCAGTTTTAACTCAGCATCCTATATGGGCGTTATCCGTAACTCTTTGAGGTAACAAATACAGTAGTAACTTGATTAAATTCAGCAGTCACTTACAAACATTACGATCAGCCTTTTCGTAACATGTAAATGTATGATAAAGATGCAATTGAAGCTTGTGAATCCATTTGATCATAACTTATTCCCTTTATGCCAAATAAATGCAACAATTTAGTTTTCTATGCCCGATGATGAATTCAGTGCCCATAAGTTGTAATTACCAACCATTAACAGAAAAAAGGTGTATTAGAATAATTTGTTTTCTTATCTACCGTTATTTTATATTAGGTTTGCTTCGTCAAATAATTCTGCCCTTTTCTGTTCCGACTATGAGGTGACATGCTAATTGGTGTTTCTTGCTTTTCATTTTCTCAGGTTTATGTATATGCTTATGAAAAAGCGCATGTATTCTCTCAATGTTGATACCGATTCAAGGCCAGTTCTGAAAGTGAAAAAGAGAGAAGTGGAATGGCTTGGATTAACTGCTTACGTTCAAGTCCTGAAGCGAAAGCAATCAAGGTATACCGAGTTACTATGTTTGCTGGAGTCAAAGTTGAAGTTACTTGATGTAGCAAGGTTCTCCCCTGCCTTAAACTTTGCTGCTTATAAGTCTAACTCCTCAGTACTGTGGAAAATCAAGTACTGAACCATTTAAACCGCACTTTCATGATTGTTTTGATTGACCATTTGGATTATTATGTAGACTTCAGCCGCAAAGTATTGCTTCACTAGCTTATATATTCATATCATATTACCAGTCTTGGTTCTTTCTACATGATATGAGAACACATCATTGTTTACCTAGTGAAGCAAGGTTATGAATTTTAAGAGCTGAAGTTCAAAGGTTATGAATGCAAAGGCTTATGCTGATGTTATATCGGATGAAGTGATTTGCATAAAGCTAGAGTAGAATTTCATGTTTAACTTGTATCTTTATATGCACAGGGCACTTATTATTAACGTCACATTTTTAATTTTTTTTAATAAAAATTATGGGTACCATTGTATCAAAGGTTATGAAAAAGTAGTTTAAGTAATACGGAGTAATAATAATACTTGAATCAAGAGATTGATAATATTTGAAGCTAAAACTCTGCACGCATGACTACCATTTCCTTCGGTAGCTTGTAGAATGATGTCCTTCAAGGTTCAACCACGAGGTTACCACAACTGTAAAGCTTTTCTCATTGAGCTACTTCATCTTGGTAAAGTTAGTTCTTCCCCAATTCTCAACAACAACCGGTCACTAACTTGATCGTTGGAGTTAGGTTTTCCTATATCTTACCGGATTTAGAGGTTATAGTTAGTACACTTTCAAGACTGAATAATGCATAAGGAGTTGCATGGCTCAATACAAAACTACTTCAAATACCGATTTCACTAGCAAATGCGACTTGGCTTACCAAGGTTACATTACATAAAGTATCACTTATATAACTTGCATTAGACAACTTTATACATCTCTACAAGAAATTGATACTCTTGTAAACGCTGGTGTCTTTTGGGATGAGAATTGATGCATACTCTTGTAAAAGATGTTTTTGTCTGAACCACACGTCTCAACTCTCAATGAATCAACATCTCCAAATTCGTGGAAAAATATCTTTTAATCAAAATTGTTTTCAATGCAAAAAAATCATTTCAATGCTCTCTTATGTTATTTTTCTTGTAAAGATATGATGTTGATGTGAGAGATCGATCAAAGGTTTTTTTTTTTTCCTCTCTCTCTCTCTAAGAATATTTAAGATGATTTAAAAATCATCCGTAATAATAAAAAGTATTCACATAACTTTCTTTTGATAAAGAAAAGTTACTATTATTTAAGCACCCCACTAAAGATGCTCTAACATTATGTAATTCACCAACCTGTTATCGTGAGATATTGTCTGTTTTAGCACCTTTGCCTCACAAGTTTACTTTTTGATACTACACCCATAAATTATATCAAAACGCGTCTCACAAGTAAAAGTTAGTCATATTCATTAAATACCCAACATATACTCTGTTCATGAGTGGTGTTGTAACAATACATCTCCCTAGAGAGATTCATCGTCCTCGAAGAATTGTCCATGAGTCGTCTCCTACAATCGTGATTAATTAAACGTTGCTCTGATACCATTTGTAATGAACCAACCACCAATTATCATAACCTCGTACTACTATTCACAGCCAATCATCACAACCTCGTAACACTAATGACTACCCTTTTCGTATTGTCATTGCATCGTGATGCATAGGTACTTGACATTTAATATGATATAGGGTACGATAAATTTATTCCCTAAATTTTCGCCACGCGTAAAATCATTATCACGAAAAACATGTAATCAAAAAATATTATTCGCCAAAATTTTTGATTACATGATACCTGTAACTGCAACGCGTGGATACGTTATTGCTTACTATCTATATCTATACTACATATAAAGCATGAATGACCCTCTCTCCAAAATTTTAAGACTTACAAGAAATTAAGCATGATTTACAACACTTTAACGCACTCAATTTTCAGAATTACAACAAAGTAAGCATATTGTACAACAAAATAAAGCGTGATGTCATTTTAAGACCAAACTTCTATCAAACAATATTAATGCTATTAAAAACACCCCTTCACCAAAAATTACAACCATTTAAGCACAATGTACAATAGCTGCAACCAATTTTCAGATTTACAACAAAATAAGCATAGTGTACAACAAAATAAGCATGATGTAATTTTCAGACTTACAACATTAATGCTATTAAAGTGGTCAATGTTATTAATGACTATAATGACTACTACTTACAAGAAAAGAAACATAGTGTACAACAATTTAATGCACATAATTTTCAGGCGTACAAGACAATAAGCATAGTGTACAACAAAACACCACATTAATGCTATTTAACGTAGTCAATTATTTAACTGGTCAATAAATACAATTAATACAGTTATTAAAACACCCATTACATAAGAAATACTCCCTCCGTCCCAATTTATTTGTCCACTTTTGACTTTTAAAGTCTTTCTTTTACAACTTTGACCATAACTATTTTCTTTTGCGTTATATAATACTTGATGCAAATTATATGAATGGATTGTGTTTTAAATGTATTTTCATTGGGTATAATTTTTATCAAGTATTATATAACACAAACAAAAAAATTTAAGGTCAAAGTTGACAAAGAAAGACTTAAAAAGTCAAAAGTGGACAAATAAATTGGGACGGA
>LBNU01000661.1:70349-96494 GCA_014162995.1 Artemisia annua | reverse complement strand
TATTAAAAACACCCCTTCACCAAAAATTACAACCATTTAAGCACAATGTACAATAGCTGCAACCAATTTTCAGATTTACAACAAAATAAGCATAGTGTACAACAAAATAAGCATGATGTAATTTTCAGACTTACAACATTAATGCTATTAAAGTGGTCAATGTTATTAATGACTATAATGACTACTACTTACAAGAAAAGAAACATAGTGTACAACAATTTAATGCACATAATTTTCAGGCGTACAAGACAATAAGCATAGTGTACAACAAAACACCACATTAATGCTATTTAACGTAGTCAATTATTTAACTGGTCAATAAATACAATTAATACAGTTATTAAAACACCCATTACATAAGAAATACTCCCTCCGTCCCAATTTATTTGTCCACTTTTGACTTTTAAAGTCTTTCTTTTACAACTTTGACCATAACTATTTTCTTTTGCGTTATATAATACTTGATGCAAATTATATGAATGGATTGTGTTTTAAATGTATTTTCATTGGGTATAATTTTTATCAAGTATTATATAACACAAACAAAAAAATTTAAGGTCAAAGTTGACAAAGAAAGACTTAAAAAGTCAAAAGTGGACAAATAAATTGGGACGGATGGAGTACAAATTATCAACCATATTGTACAACCAAATTAAACACAATTCCTGCATTAAATTTCACTACTACAAATAATAAAGCACATTACGGAGTATACAAATATTCAAGCTCGAACGGGTAACGGGCCAAATGGGCTGAGCTCGAACGGGCGCGGACCAAACGGGCTCGAGCCCAAACAGGCACGGGCCAACGGGTTCGAGTCCGAACGGGCACGGGCTATACGAAATTCTTGATATCCGAAAATTTATTGTCAAAAAGAACATAATAAACTAAAATACACTATTCATTGAAAAATTTTATTTCAGGGTACCTGCTAGTTTTTATTGAGGAATGAATTTGAAACACTTGAAAAAGGTAAAATGGTGCACTTAATTTTTGAACCCTCGGAGTAAATAAGCTTGACCCGACCCAATATGATAGGGGTCGACCCACATTAGATATTACATTACACCCATGATCCATACCTAAACAGGTCAATCAGAAAGCCAACACTTTCATTTCATCATCACCATCAGATTCCATTTCATTTCATTTCTAGGGTTTCACTTCAATCTCTAAAAATGGCTGCAGCACGAATCAGATCAAGCGCCACTACTCTATCAAAACTAACCTCATCATCAACATCCGTCTCACGTGCCGTTATTTGCCCTAGTTTCACCAATACCCAGGTATAACGAATCAGTTACTATATCAAATAATTATTTATGTAATTGATCTGATTTGATATTGTATTTTATAAAGTTAGTGGATTTAATACAGATGTTCGATTAACAGGAATATATTCTATTCTTGTAAAAATATTTAAAAAAAAACTATGCATTTATAGTTTTTTGTATAACTGTGGAAATGAAACTGTGTTCTGCTGGATTTGATTTTACGATTAGTAGAAATGTATAATAATTTGTGAGTGAGTCGATCGATATTGGCGAAAGGATGGAACTTTTGCAGGACATATACATAGTTTGTTGATGATATATTTTCAAGTAATTATATTTGTTTAGAAGTGAAAAAGATATGCACTAATTTAAGTTAACACAGTTCACATAAATATGTTTTTGATGGTGATGATGTGTTTTCTGAAGGATGTTACGTATTTGAGTAAATTGTTTTCAACTTCTCATAAAAAAATGACCGAGTATTATCTTTTATTTGTTTCGTTTTTCTATTGGCAGCAGAGATTAGCGTGTACTTTTTATATGTGAGCTGTGTTTCGTTTGCATATCTTTCTTTTTATTGCATATTTTTTGTGTTTGCTTAAAGCTGAGTCTATTGAATGAATGGCTTTGAGCTATGAAACACTGAAACCAGCGCTATTGGATGGGGCTGACCATGGTCTGAAAACTGGACCGGACCGAAGACCGAAAATCATCAAGGACAGACCGAGGACCGGACCGAAATACGTTCGGTCCGGTAGGTCCGGTTCGAACCGGTTTCTCAGTTCGGTCCAATCCGTGGTCTATAATGCTCAGCCCTACTATTGGATTGTATCTTTCGTGTTTTTTCAAAAGAAAAATTAATAGCAGTTATTTCTAGGTTGTAAATCTGAAATCAGTCTACCTTATCCTGCTTTCTATAATTTAGTTTATATATTGTGTCGTAATATGGCACCTGAAGCTGTATTACAGCGAGCACAAGCATTTTGTTCAAGTTAGACGGTGTTGGCTAAAATGAGGCCAATTGAAGCTCGAATGTAGGAATATCATGCTTTGTCTACAGTTTTGACGAGTCTCTTCTTATATTTTGATACCTTGCACCATTATTTGTACTTTATCGTTTGGGTGTCCAGATTACTAAATTGTGAAATGCCCTTTGATATGTTAATTGGAGTTAAGTTATTAATATAATTTTTGATTTTGCAGCAATCGCGGAACTTTGCTGCTCCTGCTGCCCCCGCTCCCCCTAAGGAACAAAAGATCAAGGTAATATATTAAGCTATATATGATGTATAATGCTATGATATATCATTATATTGGTTTGAAGTCAAAAAACAAGGACAAAGCTATTGTGTATTTCATAGTTCATGCTCTTTGGCCATTTACTTAGGGTATTGTAACACATCAAGTATGGTTTTTGTTGCGTTGATTATTATCCCTGTTGGAAAAAATTCAAACAACTTGGCATGACTTCTCTTGTTTGCTTGTATTTTACAAGGAATCACGTTTTTTTATGTGTTTGTTTTATATGTTCTGGAATGTATGTAAAACAGGATACTTGAAGTACGAATATCATTCTTATTGCCCATGTAACGGGTCGAGATGAGAGATTCACTCTCATCCGTTGTACTTAAACGTTTGTTGGTTAATGCATTTTACCAGGGTAAAGCCCTTTTACCCAAAAAAAAAAATATCATTCTTATATGTTCCGTAAAAGGTGTGCACTGTTTAAACTTGCTTAAGTTCTGGTTTTCTAAGACCTTGTTTCATTTCTTCGCCCTTCTTTGACTTATTGCAAAATTCATTTCAAGATGAAAAAGATGTAGCGAGCACCAGTTCTCATTTTAGTTTGTCACAGAAACACTTCATATCCCGATGTGGAACTATAGATGAACCTAGTCTTTGTCTCTGATACTAGTTGTGCTCCCACTCTTTTCTGAATACAAAAGCTAACTCTAAAATGGATTACTTTATTATTATTATTATTATTATTATTATTATTATTATTATTATTATTATTATTATTATTATTATTATTATTATTATTATCATTATCATTATCATTATCATTATCATTATCATTATCATTATCATTATCATTATCATTAATTTTTCTGAATTAAATTACGTTGTGAATCAACCAAACACAATGACATATCTCATCAATTACAATTTAAACACATTACAATTCCAACACAGTCCAATTCTTTGAATTACAAATCATTCAAACCTTTCAAAAATTACAATTCCTTCAAAAAGACAAAAACATTCTGTGAACCAAACGCACCCTTATACTTCACTGAACTCAGCTGCCTTTTGGTGCGAGGGTTTTAACTAAAGACTTGAAAAGGATATACTTCACTGAACTAAGGTGTTTTTTGGTGCGTGGGTTTTAACTGGTTTTCTAAGGAACAACACAAACTTTGAAATTGAAGTAATAAGTAATACAAGATGAAAAAGATGTAGCGAGCACCAGTTCTCATTTTAGTTTGTCACAGAAACACTTCATATCCTGATGTGGAACTATAGATGAACCTAGTCTTTGTCTCTGATATACGCTTTCTCAGATCATTTCCTCTACAATCCTGATGTGGAACTATAGATGAGCCTAGGGTTAAAAGTTACTCTTATTTCTCACGAGACTTACATTTGGATAGCCAATATACTGAATGTTGTCTGTAATGGCGGAGAGAACATACTTGTTTTTCGAAAGTTTGCCCAATCCTACATGTACNTGTAAGTCCGATTATGATTTATAAAACCTTTTGCCAGTATTTGTTTAATTGGTTATCTTTAGCATGTTTTCCCCTTTTTTCAACCCTTATCCTGATTTTGCTCAGTTTGATCTTATTGGATTGCACTCTTACATATTGTTGTATTATTGTCAATCTACCAGCCACTCCCTGCTGAGGAGGAGAAAGAATTGAAAGAAACCTTACAGCATATCCTTGGTAAAGGGAAAACTGTTAAGCTTGAGCAGAAGGTAATGTGCATTTTTCTTGCTATCATTTTTTGTTTCCAAGAAATGAGTGTATGTTTGACTCCCGAGTGTTGTAAGGTGGAAAATGAGTGGGACGTTCGTGTTGGGTAACAGGTCAAAACGGATTTGTTTTATAATATGGGTTCAGAAGAGTTTGGGATTTTGGGAAGAGTCAGGTTGACTGACTAGCATACTATTGCTCATTTACATGACTTGCTATGTTATTCAGACGTATATTAGTCATAAGTTTTTATAAAGCAAATCAGCAAGTTGTTCATTCTTTTGCCACGTTTTGATGTATTACCCATTTTACTCGTTGGAGGTAATACAGCCCAAATCGGCTTATTTTAAATAAACGGGTTAAAAGTTTAACCTTTAGTATACTCCGTACTATTTAGCTTCTGTAATGGAAGCATGGAATTGTGCCTCACCCTTTTTTTATATGAAATTCAGATTGATCCCAGTATTCTTGGTGGGCTTGTGGTTGAATTCGGGCAAAAGGTCTTTGACATGTCGATTAAGACAAGGGCAAGGCAAATGGAGAGGTTCTTGCGCGATCCCATCAACTTTGACGCCTAAACAAGGTGGCCTTTTTTTAAATTTGTAAGCGTTCATGTATGGATTTTTGGGTGATGTCCAACCTTCGGTTACTGACACCTGTTTAATTGATGCAATAAAAACGTTGGTCTGCTCTCTTTTTGTTATTAAAAGATCTACTCCAACCTTTTCAAGGGTATAATTACAGTCTTGTTGCATTTCTGATTTTGAGAATGGATATAATATATTGTTGATGACGATTGATCAAGTGTTCTATTTTCATAGTAACTGTATTCTGGTTACAACGATTGCAACATGTTGATATAATTTAGTTAGATTTTGTTGACACTGGTGATGATGTCTTTATAGAAGAAAGTACCGTTTGAACTTTAAGATCGGGTCCTTATGGTGGTAAGGCGTTATTTGAATTGTTGTTTGTAATGAATTTAAGAATGTTCAAAACCAATTGTGGTCGAGTTTTTGAAAGGCCAGTTATGTATCAAAAAAGAGCTTGAATGCCTAATCCTAAACTTTGGTTGTCTTAAGGTTAATAGTTAAGTTCTGGTTAACTTTGTGAGTTGCTTTGCTAATAAAGTTGAGCATAAACACTTGCAACTACAAGTTGCAACACTACCAGTTCAATTCTAGCACTTGCAAAAACCCCAAAAATACTATGCACAAAGTCTCTGGCCAAAACCGTTGACCACAAAGACTCGAAACGCTTAGTGGGCGTTTGGTTTGCTAGAATTCGGTGTAATTGGTTGTAATTGTAATTTGAATTACATTACAATCCTGTTTGGTTTGTAATGAAATGTAATTGGATTACAACCAATTACATCTAGTGATGTACTTCAGATTATATAGCAAACTTGATGGAATGTGTGGAATTACGTTGGAATTCAGATTTTTAAAAGTTAAATATCATTATTTATCTTTCAACGTTATTAGTAATTATTATTAATATATTATTTGATTTTAAAAAGTAAAAATAATTATAATAATATTTATTATTATTATTATTATTATATTAAAATTATTATTTATTTATTTATTTATTATTATTATTACTATTATTAATTATTTATTATGATTATTATTAGTATTAATATATTATTATTATTATTATTATTATTATTATTATTATTTCATAAATAATATTATTATTAATATTATTATTACTATTTATTATTATATTATTATATTATTATTTATTATTTAATTATTATTATTATTATTATTATTATTATTATTATTATAAAAGGATCACTTTATTAGAACCATAAAAATTTACTTAAAGTTGGATGGGAGTCTAGACACTAGTTGTGCTCCCACTCTTTTCTGAATACAAAAACTAACTTCAAAATGGATCACTTTATTATTATTATTATTATTATTATTATTATTATTATTATTATTATTATTATCACTTTATTAGAAACTTATAGGATTTACTATTATTATTATTATTATTATTATTATTATTATTATTATTATTATTATTATTATTATTATTATTATTATTATTATTAATTTTTCTGAATTAAATTACGTTGTGAATCAACCAAACACAATGACATATCTCATCAATTACAATTTAAACACATTACAATTCTAACACAGTCCAATTCTTTGAATTACAAATCATTCAAACCTTTCAAAAATTACAATTCCTTCAAAAACATTCTGTGAACCAAACGCACCCTTATACTTCACTGAACTCAGCTGCCTTTTGGTGCGAGGGTTTTAACTAAAGACTTGAAAAGGATATACTTCACTGAACTAAGGTGCCTTTTGATGCGTGGGTTTTAACTGGTTTGTGTTGAAAGGAATCCTAATTCAATTACGGAGTATTTTATACCAATATCATTTTCGTAGCCACATATTTCTTTAATCTTTCTTTTCTCAAATTTTACTTCTAAATAGTAATATATTTTAATTTAATTGACTAACATCTTTAATATCAATTATAATTTTCTTTCTTCTTTATTACCAAATCAAAATACAACTCCAAAACTAGATACAAACTAAATGTACCCTACGTTCTGTTTATAGACTCAAGTTTAGAGCATGCACAGCGGTACGCCGGTAACGCCGATCCGGCGTTAAAGCCTACATGGACAACCTTTAACGTGCATTAAACACATGTTACCAATGCTAGGGATCGCGTTAAGTCCTACGTGCGTTAAAGATTCACGCGACGTTAAGCTGGTAACGCGACGTTAAGCTGGTTTTTGGTGGGTTTTTGTGTGTGCTTCGTGTGTGTTGCAGGTGTGTGTTTATGCAGGTGTGTGTGTGTGTGTATGTCGAGAGGTGTGTGTGCAGGTGTGTGTGTGTGTCGAGAGGTTGAAGATGATGATATCTTTTTTTTAGTCCTTGAGGTTTTGTGTATTTGCAGTTTGGTCCTTGTGGGTTTATACAGGTTATTTTTTATTTTATTTTTTTTTGTGGGCTTTTTTTTTTTTTTTTTTTTTTTTTTTTTTTTTTTTTTTTTTTTTTTGTTTTTTTTTTTTTTTTTTTTTTTTTTTTTTTTTTTTTTTTGGTAAATAAAATTTTTATTTTTAGTTATTTGTTTGAATAAAAATGTAATTTGTTTTAAAGTGTATTTTGTTTAAATAATTGGAAAAGAAGAAAAAAATGGGGCCCAAATGTTTGAGATATTGTTGTGGTTTGTTTTTTGGATTAAAGTTTTAAAGCTGATGTGGCGCTGACGTGGCGTTGAGTTTAAGTTATACGTGATTATTGATGTGGTGCTTCCTATGTTTACATCAACTTAAACTTTGAATTTAAACATGAATTAGACATGACAATATTAAAACTATGGTTCCATCTAATCAAAGGCCTCGTACAAGCTTAGACATGAGGTGTACTCACGGATCTGCGCCATTCCGACGTGGAACGGACCGGCCAAGCCGGCCACCACTTATATTCAACCCCACGGCGCCATAGTACGAGTGAGTAAACTAGCTTGCCGGCAAATGATTAAGGAAAGTTACATTTATCGACCGTTGGAGCCCTAACGGCTTACTATTATTATTATTTAAGCTATACATTTATTTTTACAAACATTTATAAATCCCTTTACACAACTATTTTTACACCAAAACTATCTTCATCATTCTACTTTCATTTCTTCACATCACAAAACTGTCATCAAAATATGGTTTGTATTCGATAAAATTCTTGGGATGTCCAACATCCAATCTCATCATCTTGGTCAAATCTGGCTACAACTTCATCCTGCAAACTCAATATCTTCACAACCTAATTTGCTCCGGTTGGTAGCCAATAATACTATACCGACATACACACCCGAGCAATAGTATCTTCAACAGCAACTACTTCAACAACAATTTCAACATCTTCAACAACATCTACCACAACCACCACCACCAGTACCACCACAACCATAACCACAACCCGAACAAGCACCACAAGAAACCCAAGAAACCAAAAAGACACAAAGAAAAGGCAAAAGACCCGCCAAAAAACCACCACCACCACCACCACAACCAAGGGATCCTCAAAGGTAAACACTCGTTAGGCGAAAAGGAAGCTTTATTGGTTGAGTGTTATGTTGTTATTCTCGAGGATAACCAAGTCGGAAATGACCATGATGAGCTATCATTTTGGTTCCGGGTTCTTAGTGAGTTCAATAAAACTTCTCTACATAAACGTACCAGGGATATGTTGACGAAAAAATGGGCAATGGTAAACGGTAATTGCCAAAAGTTCAACTCTATCTACAAACGTTTAAAATGTTTGGGTATAAGTGTTGAAAACGAGGTTGATCTTTTGAGTTGTTGTAGGACTTTATTTCATGACAAGACAAAAGGAGAAGAGTTTACTCAAGAAAGGGCATGGGCAATCTTAAAAAATTACCCCAATTGGGATGTGGCCGAACACGTTGATACGGATGTTGACACCGGATTTACCGAGCTATTCGGAGATGATCCGAGACCACGTCCCCTCGACAAACCATGTGCAGCGAAAAAAGTAAATCGAAGACCACTTCGGGCACCACAGGGATGTACAAAATGAATTAAGATTCAAATGTGAGGCCGCTCAAGAGATGTACACGATGATTATAGTGAAGGACGCAACAATAATGAGGTTGAAAGAAATTAGGTTTCTCAGCACTAGCTCCGCGGGGTTAGCCGGGGAGGATGCCTTCATCATCAACATGTACAAAGAAGAAATCTGACAAAAATATAGACGTGATATGTAGTTGTCTGCGTTATTTTTTTCGTACTATAAGTATAATTATTTTAATGAATGGAAATTTAGTTTGTTCGAAAAAAAATGGAAATAAAAATAAAATGATGGGTATCAAAAGTAGGGTCTTTTGGTGTGTGAGTGATAAGAGAAGTGAAAGGAAAAATGTTGAGGTGGTATGGCACGGTTTTCATTTGTGTGGATACTTTAGTCTTCCATTCATAATTAAATGCAAGTTGTTAGGATCACGTTTCACGTCATTTCTCAAGTCTCGGTCATTTCATTATATGTAATAGGTTGCTAAATTATTTAGTTTACTTATGTTTTATGTTTACAAATGTTACAAGGCTCATAAAGCCCAAAAGGCTTTAGAAGCCCACGAATTACAAGGATAGGAAGGAGTGGGAGTGTTGCCCTAGCTCCTTACCTATAAATAGAGACATCATGTAAACATATCTTTTGTTGGTTTATTGAATATCTTAGCTAAACTCTTGTCAAATTCTATATCATATTTAGTAGATCAACCATCTCTATTTCTCATCTCATTTCTTATCAAATCTATACTTGTGTTTACAAAATGATGACCTAACAAGTGGTATCAATCGCTAGAAGGAGGAATAGTTTTGTTTTAGAATTCGTACGCACCATAAACTCGTCTTTACTCTCGTTATTTTTGAATAAAGTTCAAATCTTTTGCTTGTTTTTTTGATTTCTAACACATATTTACTTGTAAACTTGTGTTACAAATCATTACAAACAAAAAATTTCAACTTTTTATTCAAAAATATAAGATTCGAAAGACCTTGTACTATTTTTCGAAAATACTCATATTTTAGAAAAGTTTGTAAAGTTTGCAACTTTCTTTAAAATTTCATCATTTTAAGGTTAGTTGTACAAGAATCTTGGATTAAAAACTCATTTTTGGTGTGCTTTATTCAAAAACAAAATCTGCCAAATATTTGTACTTGTTTTCGAGATCACTAAGGTTTTCAAGAACACTAGACCCTAAACTTTCGAGAACACACCTCGTTGCTCCACAAGTGTTACCGTTACTTACTCAGTGCTTTTCTGTCTTGTATAAGAAAGAAAACACTTCGACTTATTGGATATTTTCGATCTTGTAAAATTTCGAAAATCTTGGGTTCATTTTTTCGAAAACTTGAAAAGTTTCGAAAACACTACTTAACTTTCGAAAACATCTCCTGTTTTCGATAAATTGTGTAGTTTTCGAAATCTTCTTCAAACCTTTTGAGAACTTCTCTAATTTCCTTAATCGTTGCATTCTCGATAATTTGTTCATCTTTTCTCGATAATCATCATTTTATCGAGAACACGCTGCCATTATCGAGAACACACAGAATTATCGAGAACACACCTAAGTTTTCGAGAATACAAGGAATTCAATTGTTTTCGAGAATTTCCACAACAAAAGTTTCGAGAACACACTTGTGCAAATTTTAGAGAATTGGCTTAACATCTATACCTTCTACAAGATCCATTCACACACAAGTCTTCAATCATGTTTCAACCACCGTACTACAACCTTCATCAACAACAACCGTATCATCAAACGCAACATTTCGTCAACAACAGCAGTATCAACATCACCAACCTCAAAAATCGTATCAACATCCATATCCACACCATCAAATGTTTTCTCAACAACATATCATGATGCATCAACATCAACAACTACCTCAACATCAACCTTTTCCCATGCAACAAATCACTCCACCATCAAAACNGTTGCTCCAATGTTACGTTACTTACTTAGTTGCTTTGTGATGTTTGTATAAAGAAGAAAAACACTTCGACGTTTTGGATATGTTCGATCTGTAAAATTCGAAAATCTTGGGTTCATTTTTTCGAAAACTTGAAAAGTTTCGAAAACACTACTTAACTTTCGAAAACATCTCCTGTTTTCGATAAATTGTGTAGTTTTCGAAATCTTCTTCAAACCTTTCGAGAACTTCTCTAATTTCCTTAATCGTTGCATTCTCGATAATTTGTTCATCTTTTCTCGATAATCATCATTTTATCGAGAACACGCTGCCATTATCGAGAACACACAGAATTATCGAGAACACACCTAAGTTTTCGAGAATACAAGGAATTCAATTGTTTTCGAGAATTTCCACAACAAAAGTTTCGAGAACACACTTGTGCAAATTTTAGAGAATTGGCTTAACATCTATACCTTCTACAAGATCCATTCACACACAAGTCTTCAATCATGTTTCAACCACCGTACTACAACCTTCATCAACAACAACCGTATCATCAAACGCAACATTTCGTCAACAACAGCAGTATCAACATCACCAACCTCAAAAATCGTATCAACATCCATATCTACACCATCAAATGTTTTCTCAACAACATATCATGATGCATCAACATCAACAACTACCTCAACGTCAACCTTTTCCCATGCAACAAATCACTCCACCATCAAAACAAACTCATTGGTTTGACCAAATGTGTGAAGTCATCACTACTTAACAATCAAGGCATGAAGCAGGTTCACTTGGCACACCTCCAATGCTCACACCCAACAATTACGTACAATGGGCAAGTCGGTTCCTACGGTTTATTGAACTCAAGAAACCACATGGCAAATACATGAGGAAAGTAATCATTGAAGGTCCTTTTGAGACACCGACTAACACTGTAGCAGGTGATCCGAATACCGATCCACCCAGACCCGATTCAAGAGTACCTCTTACTTACGCTCAACTCACTGCTGAACAACTTCTTCATAAAGAGGCAGATGAATATGCTATGATCTACCTTCTTCAAGGCATACCAAATCCGACTTTTCGAAGTGTTGATGCTTAGAAAACAGCTAAAGCTATGTGGGAACACGTTCATCTCTTAATGGAAGGCACTCAATTAGAGGACATGGAATCCAAACTTTATATGGAATACACACACTTCATGATTGAGCCAATGGAATCACTTGAATCATATTACCATCGCTTCACGAACATCATTAATGACCTCGACAGATACAATATCATCTTACCAAAGATTGCTATCAACACTAAGTTTTTAGGATGTCTCGGTCCTGATTGGCAGAAGTATGTGACGTTTGTTCGCCAAGCAAAAAATCTTCACGATACACCATATGGTTTGTTGTATGACTATCTGAAACACCATCAACATGAAGTGGACAAAGATCGCGCTCTAAGAGGAAACTACTCACCGCCTCCAACTCCAAACTCTTTGGCGCTCATTGCTCAATCACATGTTCCTCCTCCACCACTGCCAAACCATGCTTATCCTCCAGAACAGGCTTATCTCACCTACCCTCATCAGACCCAAATCCCTCAATATTCATGTTATGATTCCTCCATGCAACCACATGCAAATCAATTTGCCTCTTATGACAATAGTGACACCTTGTACAACAACAACACTACTAATGATGATGATGATGACGAGGACTTCAACAGCCTAAATCAAGGAATTACACTCATTGCTCGAGCTTTCAGCAAATTCTCAAACAAGTCTAATAATCGTCTTTGCACATCTTCAAACACAAGGAATCAAGCTGTTATTCAAGATGGTCGAGTTGAAATCCAGAATCGTAACAGTGGAAAGATTTGGATCAGGTGGTTATATGGATAACTCAAGTTCTGGACAAAGGTTTAATAACAATGGAGGATTTAGGAACAATGTTGGTGTCCCTCAGAAAAAGGCTGAAATTGTTGAAACTGGGAATACTGAATCAGGGAACACAGTCATTAGATGCTACAATTGCAATGGGATCGGTCACTTGGCAACTGCATGTTCATCACCTCGAACTCAAGGCAGTAAGTATCACAAGCAGGCATTACTCCTAGCTCTCAAGGATGAAGCACGTGGCAACATCAATACTAAGGACAACAGCTTCATGGCAAATGCACATTCTGATGATGACATGGAAGATCTTGAAGCCAATGCTGCTGTAATGCTCATGGCCAACATGCATGAACTCCACATGAGTGACTCGGGCCCAGTGTATGACACTGATGGTCTGTCTCAGGTAACTGATCTTAACTCATGCCTGATACATGACATTGCTTCCCCATCTGCATCTGCATCTAACAAGGAACAAGTGGTTCAAAATGATTCATTGTTTTCTACACAAGCGAATAATCAAATGAACACAGAGGATATATTTGACGATTATGATCAAATTAACCCGGTTGTCACATTTGATGATTCAGATACTACTCGTGTCATCGATAACAATGCTCACCTTGAACATCTTGAACCTATGACTGATCCAGATTCAGAACTAAAGACCCTTCTCATGACCAGTCAATCTCAAAACATTAAATGTCAAGAGCTTAATGCTAGGTTGAAAGAGAAAAATGCATTATTAACTAGGGATCTTGAGTGCTGTAAAATACAACTTAATAATGCTGAAAAACTTGTAAATCGGGAAAAAAGCTTTGAAGTTGCTTTTCAAAAATCTTATCTTAAAGAACAAGAGTTAGAACATCAAATTCGCATGATAATGGAATCAAACAACAACTTAACTTCAGAATTACAAAAACAAGCGTTTGATCACAAACAACAAATTGCACAACTCTGTAACACCCCAACCCGACAAGGATCCGGAGCGCTACAGTATGGTGACATATCAAAGCATACAAAGCATACAACGCAAGCGGAAGACTTAAAACAAAAGGTTACAAGAGAAAAATCTGAAAGTACAAAGGAATACCAAAACTATAAAAGAAAGGAAACTACAAACTAAACAAAGTCTAATCCAATCCATATCCAAAACTAGTCCAGATGTAATGGGCTTCTAGTCCATGGGGTAGTCCACTAAGAGCTCCTATGCACTCTTCACCCAAACCCAGCTTCCAACCTAAAACCTGCCGCAGGGAAAGGAAATGCGGCTGAGCTATGAAAGCTCAGTGAATAGATATATATGCACAATGAATAAACGAAACATAAATAAATAAGAAAACGAATCAAAAGCTCCTGCTGAAAAGGAATGTCATCTGTGAAATGCATAAGTGATTAAACGAAATGATATCATAATTCAAAGGAAACGAAGCATCAAAGATGTATCAACATAAACATAATCATACGGAAAAGGAAATGAGTACGTATCAACAAAGAAGCGTCTAAACAAGGTACTTGAATAGACAAATGAACATAGGAAAGCCACGAGCCGNGTTTTATTTATCGTAAGTTTTATAGGTTTCATATATTGCGTAACGTTTAAGTATTAACATTTTAATACTTAGGTTATAATAGAATTGCAATGTTTTAGATTATTTCACGTCTCTTCAGAAATTTAAAATTAGAGGGTATTTTGGGTATTTTAGATGTTCAAATTTTCCGGGTTTTACAATTCTTCCCCTCTAAAAAGAAAATTTCGTCCACGAAATTGAAGTCATTAAGGTATAAGGAGTCGTAGCAATTCATAAAATGTCTTCACAAATATCCTCACGCTCGAGGAGGTTCTTCCAAAATCTTTACAACGACATAGTTTCTCATGACTCGATCTGATAGAACATAATCAAAACAAATCTCATCCCAACGGATGCGAAGCAAATGTGTAGCAGATGACAGATGACAGATAAAATTCTACGAGGAGATATACGAAGCACATAAACCTACAAAGCAAACATAGCGGTAGAACAAAACGATAAACCTTCATTAACTCCAACTGAAATCCGAACGAATAAAGGAACTTACCAAGATCGAAGGAGTACCATACAAATCATCAAACGTATCCAAGAGTCTCATAAAAATATGGAGAAGAAAATCGTACTGACGGTCACAACTTAACTCAAAATATCCAAAAAGTATCGAGAGAGCAAAAGCGATTCTCTGTCCAATTCACCGTAGATGCACATGAAGCTTGACCATCTTCTGCTAAAGGAAATCTCTGCCGATCTTTCAAGCAAGCCGTCCTAGTCGATGCTCCACTGCAACTCTACTTGTGTTGTCCTTCCTCCTGTGCGTGGAAATCTCCGATGTAGTCACCACCGTCTTCATACCATCCCGTCCAGCTCCAGCTTCAAGACTCTATACATATTAGTACAACTAAGATGAATGGAGTTGATAGATCTGTGTGCTTCTATTCAAACTGCTTCCTTCCATCGTAGAAATTCATCACCGAAACCGAAGATGATTCTCGTGTTTCTCTTTCATCTCTGAACACATTAATATGTCATACTATGACAATTTGTCCAAGTATTCATGAAAGGCACGATCTATCAATTTCATAGGAATAGTCGGAAAGGTAACCAATACAATTGGCATTACACACACAATTATGAAAAGAAATACTAAGAGTATCCCGTTCCTCTAACAAAATAAAACACGGTTCAGCTTCCAACAATAATTACCATCATCATTCTCCTCCACGAATAAAACAAAAACACACAAAGATATACAGCGAACGTTCCAAACAAATCGAATAACTCTCGAGGCGAGTTTCATCAGAAAAGTATCTTTACAGCAGTGGGGAAATCAACGCACGAGTTTCAGAACAAGGTGGTCATAAATGATTATCAGGTTAGGAACCATGGTGCAGAATATGAACATCGCGAAACGTCAAAGGTGACAAACATAAGACAACATTCGTCATCATCATAATACTTAGGCAACAAATCCAAATCCAGAATAATATCGAATCGAACATCTCCAACGTAAACAGATTAGCACACAAAATCGTCTCCAAATATCTCCAGAACACACCAGAAAAAATCGAATATACACGATGAAAGTCATAAATAAATCATAAGGTCAAAATTAACAATGAAGAAAGAATCAAAAGCAGGGAGAAGTCGTAAAATGTGTCGAACACGTAGGATTCATACATACGCGAATCTCCGAACGAACGAATGGCATCTAAACGAATGTCAAACGAATCAAAAATGGAAGTTCAAAAGAAAGTGATAACTCCAGGAAATGAAACTTATAAGACATACTACGAAGTCTAAAGGCATCCTAACACATGTCGCGAATCCTGATACGTCTTCTAAGTCTCTGAAACGAATGATCTAGTAAGAGATTAACGAGAAACAAAGGCATAAATCAGAGTAAAGCGGAAGCAAGAAAACCAAGGTATGATCATATATCTACCCAATCCTCACCGGTCAAACTAAGCTCTTAAGGGAAGAAACTTAAGGCAAAACCATCCAAAGTTATCCCTAAAGCTTTTAAGATGCAAACCTAAGGGTCCAAAACATCACAGGCCATAACTTATGTACTACAAGTCGCAGCCTGAGCTCTGATACCATAATTGTAACACCCCAACCCGACAAGGATCCGGAGCGCTACAGTATGGTGACATATCAAAGCATACAAAGCATACAACGCAAGCGGAAGACTTAAAACAAAAGGTTACAAGAGAAAAATCTGAAAGTACAAAGGAATACCAAAACTATAAAAGAAAGGAAACTACAAACTAAACAAAGTCTAATCCAATCCATATCCAAAACTAGTCCAGATGTAATGGGCTTCTAGTCCATGGGGTAGTCCACTAAGAGCTCCTATGCACTCTTCACCCAAACCCAGCTTCCAACCTAAAACCTGCCGCAGGGAAAGGAAATGCGGCTGAGCTATGAAAGCTCAGTGAATAGATATATATGCACAATGAATAAACGAAACATAAATAAATAAGAAAACGAATCAAAAGCTCCTGCTGAAAAGGAATGTCATCTGTGAAATGCATAAGTGATTAAACGAAATGATATCATAATTCAAAGGAAACGAAGCATCAAAGATGTATCAACATAAACATAATCATACGGAAAAGGAAATGAGTACGTATCAACAAAGAAGCGTCTAAACAAGGTACTTGAATAGACAAATGAACATAGGAAAGCCACGAGCCGACCTGCCAAGGTACTTGACAGATCTCATACATACATACATACATAATCCATAATCACATAACAAAGGATACGGAGAGGGGAGACCTCTCGGTACCACACGGAGTAGCTAGCTCCCAAACGTGAAGGAGTAGAGAAGCACCTACCCACATTCACCATACATACACATCATCATACATAAACATAAGTGCTAGGATGCATCCATACGCCCCCCATACATACATACATAAACATACATGCACCCTGCTCGCAGGACAGGTATACACATATCATAAATGGCCAGGAGATCTCATAATCATAATCATATCATACAAAGTGGGGACGCCGTGGATCAATCACACCTCCACAGAAAGTGTCATGCCATCGGTGCCTCGATGACACGCCCATGGTACCTCCATGAGTAGTTAGAAAAACTCGGGCATAAGAGCATACATACATACATAGAATCATAGCAGCATATCCAAATCATAGCATAGCATAATCATAATCAGAGGAGTATCAAATGAATGTGAATCGTATATCAAAGAAATCATATCAAATAATCAAATCAAAGCATAAGGGAGCATAGCAATGGCTTAGGAGATCATATCAACGAATTATATCAAAAGGAATCATAACAAAGGTCGATGATCAAAAGTCATGAGAATTTCCCTACTGAAAAGGGATAGAATATCTGTACCTTAAACCGCCAACGAAACCATATCATAACATAATGATAGGAAGTCACTCCTTCTTCAGCGAATCTACACGAATTAATAATCGGCTTATTATTAATACTTATTTAAAATCAGATTACTCGTTTTAGTCGGCTCTCCATTTTTTTGTAACTTTCCATTAATAACAACTTTACAAAAATAGTAAGTTTCCATATTCAGTAAGTTTATCGAATTATACTTTAAGGTTAAACTTGAGAATTAAATAATATTTAAGGGCTAAAATGAGCAATATAATAGTTTAGAGTTAAATATGTCAATTAGTAAAGTTGAGGGTAAATTATCGAAATTTCATATTAAAAAGAATGTCAAATAATTAACTTTAGGGTTTATATTATAAGTTCATATCAAAATGACAATTTTTAGACCCCGTCATTTCATAATTTATTTGAACGTATTCTCATCATTAATTTAGACCGCGATGACCTAATATATCATTATCACGCTTAGAAATATGTTTATCCTCATAACACTTTATTCGAAGAAACAATGATCAAAACTCTCGCCGAAATATAATTAAGTCGAGCCCCCTTTTATTTTTAACTCCATCGAATTGGAAAATACCCGAACCCACATGCATGCATACATATTCAATCCAACCAAAATGAAACACACTCTAAATGACCTACACATATATGTATCCAGTACCTTTATTTACTTTTTAATAATAGCAAGACTAAACTAAGTTCTTAGTCCCACTCAGTGCACATAAATTTGAAACAAAAACCCATTTGTGAAACCCTTTGTGACCCACATACATACACGACACTTTCTTTTGTGACTAACAACCAAATGTGACCCTTGTTTCTTTTATTTAAGCGACTATCATACAAACAAAACCATGCATGCCATCTTTATCATTTCATGTGAGACTGTTTATTGTTTACTTATTTCCCAACAGAACAAAACTCATGCATGCGTTCCTTCATTACTTCAGCTCGTATGGATTAGTTTTTAAAACATTTTCATGTCATGTATATGTAGATCGAAATTATGTACCAAAATGATTCAATATACACATATATAGGTCGATTAGATTAGAAGTTTAGTCGTTATTTCTTGTTGCAAGCTTTATGATTTTATGTGTTCATGTATTGGCGATATGGCAAACAAAACTTAATCAAAACAGGAGTAGGAATCAAACAAGAGAGAGACGAATTGAACAAGGTTTGCTAAGCTTACCCTTGATGCGTGCCAAATAAAAGAAGAAAAACAACTATCACGATCGGAAGCCCAACAACTACTACCGAACAGCCATCAACACACCCACGTTAACACCGCCTTTGAACTAAACGAACCCATATTCGTAACCCCTTGTCGAACAGAAAAGGGCCACCCTTCGAACAACAACCAAAACCTACGTACAAGAACCCTTCCAAACAGAATCGAGTCGTTTCTACACGTTGGTCGAACAGCTAGCAGTAACGAACCATGAACAAGACACCTTCATCCTACACATGTATCCTCCTTTGGTTGCTTTGATTCGAATGGGAATGAGCCAAAGAAAAGATAGCCGCCAATAGTTCTTAGGGTTTTGAGAGTTTTGAAATTTTTCTGTTTTGGGTAAATGGAAAAATGATTGTGATTATTCGGTGATTAAGAAGACCGAATGGGAGGATAGGAGAAAAAGGAAACATGCAAACTTCATGGGATTTGATTTATTCGGTTGTCTAAGAGGAAAAATCAAGGGAAATAATGATAGTAACTTACGTGATTTAAGGGAGCAAATGGAGATGAATTGGCCGAGATTTTGGGGAAGTCAGTGAGGACATATTCGGTTTCCAAATTTCAACTTTTCCACTTTTGTTTAATAGTTTAAATATTGTACAAATTTTAAAACAATGGCTCGTATAATATTTTTAATGTGTGCTATTTCCGAGTGTAGCTTATATTGTGTACCAAAAATCAAAATGGTATTCGGCCCTACAACTTTATTAAACGTGTGATGATATAATACGTATACATAATATATAAGTTTTATTTATCGTAAGTTTTATAGGTTTCATATATTGCGTAACGTTTAAGTATTAACATTTTAATACTTAGGTTATAATAGAATTGCAATGTTTTAGATTATTTCACGTCTCTTCAGAAATTTAAAATTAGAGGGT
This sequence comes from Artemisia annua, assembly GCA_014162995.1. Classification (NCBI taxonomy): domain Eukaryota; kingdom Viridiplantae; phylum Streptophyta; class Magnoliopsida; order Asterales; family Asteraceae; genus Artemisia; species Artemisia annua. The sequence goes on along the minus strand of LBNU01000661.1, from coordinate 76,823 downwards.
ATTTTGGGTATTTTAGATGTTCAAATTTTCCGGGTTTTACAACTCGATAAAGTTATTTTGAAAACTAAAACTGAGTTGTCAAATTGTCAAGCTGATTTTAAAGAACATAAACGCAAGTCAAGAGAAAAAGTTAAGTCCTACATAGATGAGATCATTGAATTGGAACACAAGCTTAAAGAGTTTCAAAATGTTGTATATAAAACTGGTAATTCGGTCACAACGATTCAAAAGTTTTCAGTTAAACATACAAATAATGGACACGGCTTTGCCATCAAGAGTGAATCACCATGTTTTTTTACACACAGCACTCAAAGAGATTCCAAAGTTATATAGTGCAGTCCATTTTTTGATTATACAATTGTTCGTACTGTTGTATATGATTGTGAGGAAGAAGAAGAACTTGAAGAAGAGAGTCGATCAAAAAAGAAAAACGTTGAATATAATATACCTTTTGATTACTCTAACATGCCTCCAATAAATGAGACTTTTAGTCCTCAAAAAGAGAAATCTGAACAACCATGGTTCATTATAAAAGCTCAAGATGTTACTTCCCACGCAGTTCCTGTCAAACCAGTGGTGCAAATAAATGGTCCTTTACCAAATCCTAAAAAACTTCATCCTCTTCCCACTCGTTGTCGTGTACTCCGGTATTTTGACACGTTCAAGGAAGATATTGAATTTTTAGAACAAGCAATTGAACACAATTCCAAAATAACAGTTTTCACTTTTATTTCTCCTCAGAAAGAAAAGCGAGAAGTGTTTCAAAAACAACAGTTTTTACCTCACGTTAAACATTTGCGCTTATGTGCTAACCTCTGGGAACAGGAACTTCAAAAAGAAGTAACATCTATGATGAATGTTTTTCAAGCAACTGAACAATCGATTTCATAGCAAAAACGTAGAAACAAATTTTTACAAAAAGAAGCTGATCGACTCTTGGAACATGTTCTCAGTGCTGATATAATATCTGTGGTTATGAATTCTCTTTATGAATCTGGCACTTCTATGCTTGTTGATGATCACTGTGATGATATTGAATTGTTGTCTAACCAAATTGAGACATTAAAATGTGAAAATGAGAATCTCAGACAACACAACGATGATGTGCAAAACAAACTTTCAAATGAGATTTTTCAACTAAACAAAAAGCTTGAATGGTGTCAAAACCAGAGTCTCGATTTCGAACTGGAATTGCAAAGTCTTAAAACTTCAACATCTTTTCAAAATGAAAATGAGGAACTAAAAAGTCAAATTTCAAAGTATGAAAAGGAAATTATAGAATTGCTAGAAGTTACAGACTATTGGCAAAAGAATCGAGATAACTATCTCTATTCAAATAGAAAGCGTAACAGTGAAATCCAAGATAAACAGCACATCATCATTGAGTTAAAAGAGAAAATAAGAGAACTTGAAAAAGGAAAGTCTGTCAACACAAAGTAGTTGCACCAGGAATGTACTCATTAGACCACTGCAAAACCAAACACTCAGAATTCTAATTTGGATCCTTCCACTTCTACAGGAATAGTTGCCACTCCTAGCGTTAGCAGATCCAAGCGTAAACGTAACAAAAGGAAGAATAGGATTTTGCAACGTAGAAGAGAGACACTAGAAGCCTCTGAAGTAGAAGACCACCTTAGGACTTTGAATAATACTCATCTTGCACTAGATTTAGATTCTGATCTGGCAAATTGTAATCGTAATCTTTGTGTAACGAATGATGAATCTTTAAATGCTTTAAATGTTAAGCTTCATGTGTGTTTTGTCGTATTAGTATGTTATCTGGTGATCATTCTAAATGTGTGGCAAATTCTCTTTTATCTCGTCATAAGAAACGTACATCTGGCAGAAAATCTAGGCCCACTAATGCTTCTAAATCTGTGCTAGGACTTATGCCAAGTGTAGTTTCTAAGAATGATGTAGTCACCCCTGTAGTTGCGAACAATACTCCTAGGAACATGCCATCACTTAGCGAATTCACTAAGAAGAAAGCACGATCTAGTTGGAATTGGCAACGTTGGTTACAAAGGACACATAACTTTAAATGGATTCCTAAAATTGTTAATCTGTGTGCTTCTAACTCAACGGAACCCACAACTTCTTTGGGTTCCACCCTTACCATTGTTCCATCGTCGTCTCCTTTGTGTGATGCAGGTGGTTCAAATTGTTCTCTGGATTGTTGATAGCGGATGCACCCGACACATGACAGGCAATCTCAAACTGTTAAGAAACTTTGTCTCAAAGTTCATTGGTATTGTCAGATTCGGGAATGATCATTTCGCTGCTATTATGGGATATGGGGACTATGTCAGTGGGAATATCGAAATTAGTCGTGTATATTACGTCGAAGGCCTTGGTCACAACCTTTTCTCAGTCGGTCAATTTTGTGATGGAGATCTGGAAGTCGCATTTCTGGAGAAAACTTGTTTTGTTCATGATTTACAAGGACATGATCTTATGTCAGGCACCTGTGGAAACAGTCTGTATACCATCTCAATGTCCGACATGATTGCTTCTTCTCCCATTTGTCTACTTTCAAAGGCTAAATCGACAAAATCCTAGCTATGGCACAAACGTATGTCTCATCTCAACTTCAAAACTATGACTGATCTTGCTCGCCATAAACTAGTTGACGGTCTTCCAAGGTTCAGATATGCAAAAGATCACTTATGTCCCGCTTGTGAACAAGGAAAGAGCAAACGTGCACATCTCAGTTCGAAACTAGAACCTAGTACTGATCATGTTCTTCAACTTCTTCATATAGATTTGTGTGGCCCAATGCGAGTACAAACGGTTAATGGGAAACGGTATATTCTTGTGATTGTCGATGACTTCTCCAGATGGACTTGGGTCTACTTTCTACGAAGCAAAGATCAAGCTCCAGCAATGATAATCACCTTTCCCACAAAAATTCAGGTTCAACTTCGCAACACAGTCAGAATAGTAAGAACGGATAATGGAACCGAATTCAAGAATCAAACTCTTCATGATTATTTTGAGAAAGTGGGAACTGTACATCAAACATCGATTGCACGGACTCCCGAACAGAATGGAGTGGTCGAAAGACGTAACAGAACGTTAGTGGAAGCCGCACGAACGATGCTTATTAATGCTCAATTACCAGATTATCTTTGGGCAGAAGCCGTCTCAACTGCATGTTACACCCAAAATCGTTGTATGATCAACAAACGTCATAAACTCACACCATATGAAATTGTTCACAAACGCAAACCTAACATTCAACACTTTCATGTATTTGGAGCTCTATGCTACCCAAATAATGATCGTGATGATCTTGGAAAACTTAAAGCAAAGGCTGACGTCAGTATCTTCGTTGGATATTGTGAAAACTCAAGAGGTTTTCGAATCTACAACCGTCGCACTAGGGAGATTCAGGAGAATATTCATGCTAATTTCGATGAGCTCACAGATATGGCTTCTGAGCACAACAGCTTAGGACCCGCAACCAACCGTCTTAACTTTCCAGATTCTTCAGCTGAACCATTGTCATTAACTCGTAAAGAATTGGAAACATTGTTTGCTCATTTGTTCGATGATTCACTTGAGACACGTGCACCAGATGTATCCACTAGTTCCACTGCTCAACCTGATAACGTTCAAGTACTTGATACACCCGTTCCTACAACTGCCACTGTAGAACCCGATGCACCTCCAACTGAATCACCAACAACAGACGAACAAACCGCTTCCAATACCGACAACCCAACTAAAGATTTGAATCAACCACAAGTACCCGAACCTGCATATTATGATCCAAATGCGTTCTTCAATCCGTTTGCTCCGACTCTGAACCTTTCAGATATTGCTGAGTCTTCAACACGCAATTTGGAACCAACTAATATGCAGCAGTTCCATAACCCTCACCCTTCAACACATCATTGCACTCGTGATCATCCAATCGTCAATATCATTGGACATCCAAAGGCTCTAGTTACGACAAGACAAAAACTTCACTCCGATGCCGAACACTGCATTTATGCACTCACAGTTTGTCAAGATGAACCCAAAAACATTAAGGAAGCTCTCACTTACGACAACTAGATTGAATCAATGCAAGAGGAACTCGACCAATTCAAACGCCTTGAAGTATGGGAATTAGTTGAGCGTCCAGATGGAGTTTATGTCATTGGGCTAAAATGGATTTTGAAAAACAAGTTGGACGCAGAAGGCACGGTTATTCGTAATAAATCTTGTTTGGTAGCTAAAGGATACACTCAGGAGGAAGGAATTGACTATGAGGAATCTTTCGCACCAGTGGCTAGACTTGAAGCTGTTCGAATATTTCTGGCATACGCTGCTCACAAAAATATGGTCGTTTATCAAATGGATGTGAAAACTGCATTTCTGAACGGTCAATTACGTGAGGAGGTCTATGTTGGTCAGCCAGAGGGATTTGTCGACCCCGAGCAACCGAATCATGTTTACAGACTTAAGAAGGCTCTCTATGGTCTCAAACAAGCCCCAGGGCTTGGTACGATAAACTTACTGCTTTCTTGCTTGCTAATTCTTTTACTAAAGGTCTATTAGATCCAACTTTGTTTATCCAAAAACACGGGGATGTCGTTTTAATTGTGCAAATATACGTTGATGACATTATTTTTGGTTCTACTAATATAAAGTACTCAAACGCTTTTGCAAAATTAATTAAACAAAATTTTGAAATATCAATGATGGGTGAACTTACGTTCTTCTTAGGACTACAAGTTCATCAGTCACCCCGTGGGATTTCCCTTAATCAGTCTAAATATGCTCTTAAGATAATTAAGAAACATGGCATGACCAGTTGTGATACTTACAATACCCCTATGGCCAACACAACCAAATTAGATGCGGATCCAAATAGGAAACCAGTTGACCCCACAAAATACCGTAGTATTATTGGGTCACTCATGTATCTAACCGCTAGCAAACCAGATATTGTATTTGCTGTATTTATGTGCTCTCGTTATCAGGCCAGTCCTACTGAACGTCACCTCAATGAGGCTAAAAGAATCCTTCGATACGTAAAGGGAACCATTCACTTGGGGATCTGGTATCCGAAGGATTCCGGTTTTGAACTAATAGCCTTTTCAGACGCTGATCATGCAGGGTGTATAGACACACGCAAAAGTACTTCTGGTGGTTTGTAGTTTCTTGGAGATAAACTTGTGTCTTGGCAATCAAAGAAGCAGGATTGCACTTCATTATCGTCAACAAAAGCTGAATATGTAGCCATGTCTGCTTGCTGTGCACAAGTCATTTGGATGCGTACACAGCTAATGGACTACGGTTACTTATTTAACTGGATTCCGATGTACTGTGATTCGAAAAGTGCGATAGCAATCTCCTGCAACACGGTTCTGCATTCCAAATCAAAGCACATTGATCTCCGATATCACTTCATCAAGGAGCATGTTGAAAAGGGTACAATAGAGTTATACTTTGTGGGTATTGAATACCAACTGGCCGACTTGTTCACAAAACCTTTACCTCCTACACGGTTTGCTGAACTCGTCCACCGGATTGGTATGCGGTGTTTGACTCCAGAAGATTTAAGATCTTTTCTTTAAAATAATTAACTGAGTCAAATACCAAAAACTTTTTTGTAAATATTTATAAAAAAAATAAAAAAATAAAATAAAAAACAAAATACAAAATTGAAAAATTTCAAAAAAGAAAAAAATACCTAAAAGATTTTCCATTTTTTCTCTTACATTTTATTTCGTTTTTTAAATGCAAGTACACTATCTCAATCAACACTTTGGTTCCTCAAAAATTTCTCAAATTTATAACCAAGTGTTGAGGAGGAGAGAATGTTCTTCAAAATTCAAAAATCTTGTTCAAACGTGCACTTACACATTTCAAAAATATGATGTTGTTAAAAAAATAATGGTGGAATCTCACGATTTATCCCTCGTTTCGTTACGTTAATTACTTCGTTTAATTCCTTTAGGCCTAGAATGTTGTTAGTTGTTAACGTTCGTTATCCTAAAAAGTTAATTACAAAGTTTTAGGACTAATGAAGGATGTATTGTAGTCAAGGGACCATTTTTGCTAAAATCTCAAAGTTTTCAAAATATCTAAACAAACAAACAACCCCCTTTCCTCATTATTTCTCAAAATCAAAAAAAAAAAAAAAAAAAACAAACACCCCCTTTACACGATCAAACAGCCAAAATCAAAACCATAAATCCTTGCTTCAAATCTGCAAACCGTAAGTGTTTACATGTTTTTTAGGTTAATCTAAGACATGGTTTTCATTTAATTGTGTTTCTAACGGCTAGATTTCTTGTAATTTTGATTTGTAGATCTAGGGTTTTATGAATTTCGTAAACACATAATTCGAGTGTTATTAATTGATTTTCTTGAGGGCTTTTGTTCTATTCAATGTTTTTAACATGCTAGTATCAAGTAATCTTAACAACAAACTCGTTTGGAATGTTTTCTATTTCTAGGGTTTAGGTCGAATTGGGTATT
>LBNU01000661.1:57952-70138 GCA_014162995.1 Artemisia annua | reverse complement strand
ACTCATGTTTATAACTTGTTGGCTAAACTTCACCTTGTATTTTTGTCGTTTAACAAAACACGGAAAAGATCGTAAAATATAAATAACGTTTTTAGGACGATATTTGTATTAACAATTATTTGATGCATGTTTTAATGACAAGGTCTTAAATTTATAATGACTCGATTATTTCCCCCATTTTGATCAAGTAATTTCTAAATGGTATAAGTAGATCTCGATACAGAGGTTTCTAGCTCTTCTATGTCTTCCTCTATACTCCAATTTGACATACTTGGCTCAACAAAATTTTAAAAAAGTCACACAACTTAGTTATCGACTTACCGGGATATATCTTAGGTCTGACCTTACATAGGCATATTTGCTGGTTGACTGTTTCTGGTTGGGTCGTCTAATCTTTCATATGGGTATCATTTGGGTTAAAAAGTTTGTTAACTGAGTCAATATGTTTTGTTATTTATGTTTTATTTTTTATTGGTCTATCTTGAAATATTATGTTCTTATCTCCAGTGACATCTTTGATGTAAATTTTAGTCTCTTATTTGTTGTTGTCTTCCTACAGGTAGATGCAACAGGTGTTGGGTGTTAACGTGTTTCAGCCCAGAGGCAAACTCATTAGCGATCTTTGTTTCAAATATTATCTTTGTAGGTATGCTATTACGTTTCAGATATTGCATCAGTCATATATGTTTTGTTGTCTCCTTTGAGTTCTACATTACCCCCATTCATTACATGTTTTGTTATCTCCTTTCACTAACACCAGTATTCTTCAGCGATCAGTGTAGGTTTTGCGGATCATCATTATGGACTCAAATTTTCCATTAGAAGTGGACTGAACTTACAAGCTCATGATAATCATTAGCTTACCAGTTCATTTTCGCATGTGGCTCTTAAATGGTATAGCAGTGAAATGAAATCGTGAAGGTTCTATGAGGTACTGGTTAGCATTCTAGACTTCCGATCCAGTGGCCTGGGTTCGACTCTCGGCAGGATCTCTTTTTACGTCCAAATGACCCATTTGTCAGTTTTTTTTTCTTTTCAAAATAATCTGTTTTGACCCATTACGTGCCAATAATGTATTATTTGTATTAGTAGATATAGATTTTTTTTAATTAAGTGTATGATATTGGGTTTGTGATAAATGTATATGTATTTTTTAAATAGCCGGTCAACCCAACCCAACCAATTTGACCCGTACTCATAACTATTATTGGCCCGTCACCTGACCCAACTCACCCATTTTGTAACTTCTAGATTTCATGGTTGATTAGTATGAACACCATAATCTTAATATTTCAGGGGGGTCGAATTCGGTTTATCAGTCTTGCGGGGGAACGGGTATAAATACTAACAACAAACAGTCAAGCTCTCCGCTTGGGAAGAAAAGTTCTCCTTTTGGACAGACTGTATCAGCTTTTGGGCAGGCTTCCCCATCCGCTGGGTAGGCAAGTATTTCGCCTTTCGATCAGTCAAATGCATTTGGAGGAAACATGTTTTCAAGCATCCCGTCAACATAGAGCACTAGCAACGTGGGATTCAATCAGATAACCATGAGTTTCTTTTGTTAGCGATCTTTATCTACATATGATTACTCAAAAGTAGAAAAATCAAGGATTAATCATTTAAATTGAGTCTTGTGCATTTGTAGATAAACTTTGGGATTCTTATTACTGTCTTTGTATTTGTTACACGGTTACACCAATGATGAAATTCAATGAAATTACTCATGTCATTTATCTGTAATGCGTATAGCTAAGGGTTTGAATCCGTTATATATAATCACTAACTTTTTCCAGTTATATATGTAGTCGGTTTCCCATCCAGTGCCTATTCATCCGACTTAGAATCCAGCTGATTCTTTGTTTGCAGCACCGACAGGTAATTCAACGCTCATTTATAAATTATGAAAATCCCAAAAGTATTAAACCATTTTTTTAGTTTTGGATGTTAGGATTTTTTTTTCCTTTTTTTTGAATGTAATCCTTAGGAATATATTAATTATTAGGTGCATCATACCGGAGCATTCCCGAATGAACATACCTCTCCCCCCCCCCCTCAATCGAACCCAATGGTAGGCACCTAACGAACCGCGATACCGATCCTCGATCGCGTATCGGAACGATCTACGTTCCATGTGACTGTGAGAAATTCTTCCATTAATTTTCTTATCAAAGTTTGTTAATGTACTTTATTGTATTTATGCCTCAACAAGAGGCATTGGTGGCACTTCAAGAAGTTCTTCTCACAAGTCTTTTACCTTACCATATAGATGTGGTAAATTGAACCCATTTACTTATGAATGGTCGATTTGGATTACCTTTTTTTCTAAGATGTCAAACGGCTAAACTAATTAAATAAATCTAAAATGGAAATGGGTTAAAAGTTGTCCAAAAGATATTTTAATGCATACAAGTAATGGGAAAAAGGAACTGTAATGGGACTACCTATTACTTCTAAGACATCTCAGATCTTATATACAATAACTAAGTACAACATGAGAGTTTTCAAGGCTTACATTATAACAAAAAAACATTAGAAGCAAACAAATATTAAGTTGAGGAAGAAAAGAAAATTTTGCTATGTGTTGTCACGTGGCTATGTAGAAAGCAGAATTGTGAGTTGGTCATGAATGGTTGTATGAGAGTTTAGTAAATTATATGAAGAGCTTAAACATAATAGTTCACATCATTTATGTAAAATACACTTTGGGCGACTTTGACCCGTTTCTATCTAACATATGGTTTGGTTAGGTTTTTGCTAAACAAAAATGAGCTTTCTTTCTCACAAGAAAGCCAAAATAGCTTTTAATTAACATGATATCTGTTCAAAGGAAATGGAATACCATGATACTGATTTTATATGCATTTGTGGTGTATGATCAGCACAAAGTTTGGCGGCAAGGAAGATAAGCAAGAAGACACAAGATCTCAGGAAGCTAATTCCCGGTGGTGAAAAGATGAGCACGGCCGAATGTAATGTTTTTTGTATGCATGATAGATGCAAATATATTAATATGTGGCGTTCTGGACTCCAGAGATGTCATGTTTGATAAAAAAAACACCACATCCAGGGTTTGCCTAAAGTAACTAATTCATGTATGTAATATTAAAAATAGCATTATATTGTAATGAACAGCTTGTGCGTAGCAATAGCCGGAGGTCCATGCCATTACAAACTGATGAATAGGCGCATCAGTTATCCTATCTACATAAACATATTGGGAATATAATTTCTCTATTGGCCGACACTGTGGAAGGCGAAGGCAGAGATTCACTGGTTTGTCTTCTTACTCTACGAATGTTGCAAAGTTATTATATTATAGATATAACCTTTTAAGGCCTCTTAGTATATGCACCAACTGGTACACCAAATTTGGTGCACAAGCAATCCTTTACAACATTATCGGTTTCATCCGAATGTTTGCTTCAAATATTTTTCCCCACTTATAGAAAGTTTCATACTATATAGCTATGACACAAATTATCTTAAGTAAAAAAATGTTTTATGAAAAAGCTAAATACCTAAGCCAAATAAGTTTTTTTTAGTTTCTAGCATAAGTTAATTATAAACTGAAAAGAGTTAAACTTATGTTTGAAAATTTGGGTTACAATCTCACTGGCAATTGCGCACACCAAATACTAAACCAGATTCCATATCTTGGATAGAGGTGCATACATTGGAGATGGTCTAATAAACAACTGTGTTAATTAGGGACTCTTTTGTAGTACTTAATTACTTACTTAAAAGCTTGCAACCTTTTGATTTTGCTTCAACGTTTGCAGGTTTTGAGTATGGAGAAGTTGATTTCTTTATCTGCAGGTTGTAAATTGCCATAAATTTGTGATTTATGTCTTAGCTCCCTTGAAATAGGCCACCATATATGGATGTTCATATGTGAATATAGTTCTTGGTGAAAGGTATGTTCGAAATCAGGGACAATAAGTTACTGCTATTGTAAGTAGATTGACTTTGCAACAAAAATATTTGTACTTAAGTTCTATCATTATTAACTCAAAATATCTATTAATCAAAGTAATGTGTTTCTGCTTGGAACTTTCAATATTCTTTCTTTTTGATAAAAGTAGAGATGTCATTCAACACGAGATTAGAGTGCATCTTTCCATACCCGAATACAGTACTTTTCGACATGGGAATTTGCTTCCGGAGTACACAATGGGGCTAGAGCTACCGTCTATACTGCCGAAATTTCGAGATAGTTTAGTGTACCAAGGAAGTGGTGTTGATGCATTGCCCCCTTTGTTCGATTGTGGACATCAGGAACATGCCCATGTACTAAATTTTCTTATTAGTTATCATATAATTTTAGTTTATCCTTTAAGAGTTATTTTAGTTAGTTTAGCATCATAACTTTATTATAATCAATCATCCTACACCCATGTAATCAACCAGGTAGAAAAGGTAAGTAGTGTGAAAGTAGGAAACAAGATGCGAGTAACAAAGAAAGGAGTTTATCAACACAAAGTTTGGTGGCAAGGGTGAGGCGAAGGAAGATAGGTGAGAAGACACAAGAGCTTGGGAAGCTAATTCTCGGTGGTCAAAAGATAGAACCGTAGGATTGAATGATCGTATAGTTAGACCCGAAGTAGATGTCATGGTAAAATACCATAATCATAAAAACAACTGTGTTTGTAGAAGACAATATTTAGACATGTTTGTTACATTTTAGACATGTTATATAATTTTTTTGGAAAAACTTCTTTATGATTACCCACCTTCTTTCGCTATAGTAATTTATGTCAACGATAAGTATAAGACATGCCCGCCCATCGGGCGGGCTTCGACCACTAGTGTATATATATATATATATATATATATATATATATATATATATATATATATATATATATATATATATATATATATATATATATATATATATATATNTGCGTGTAAGGGTATCCAAAACACAACACCAAAGCCACCCTAGAACTAATCTAACAATAAACAAATACTTACACTAACCTTTTCCTAAGTCATCTTTAACCAAAGGGTAAAATGCTCCCTTGTCCCCAACAAGAACTCACAAGTATCCTTGCCTTCAAGTGTTTATTCGACCTAGTACATAAGATTCCACCAAACTCACTTGACCTAAACTTGAATAATACAAAGTAATCATCATAGCCTCTAAGACCCTTACAAACTCGATTTGACTAAACACATAAGACCTTGACAACCTTGTTCTTATTCGAATGACACCACAAGAAATGTGCTCAACATGTTGCACATGTTAAACACTCAACCTTGTTAATCCCTTCCTATAAATACATTCGACTAGATCTTCACTCTCACCACACTTTTCAAAATCTCAAGAAATCAAAAGCATTTCATTTCCTCTTTTACTTACTGCCGAGAACTCAAGAGTTTCACACAAGGTATTTAGCTCGAATACAAGTCATTGGGTTACCATTTGTAGACGTGGGTTTGATATTCGATTAGTTGCCAAGTCTTGCTCGTCGTACTCTTTTTCCTTGTCTCGTCTTCACGTGGATCTTCACCACCACAAAGGTGTTGTAAGTCGATATACACCCTTTTCGATTCTTTCTATTCACACGTTTTGTTTTCGTGCATTGCATACACATCGTATCATTTAAAACGCTTAAAACCCTAAGTCACACAAATGTTACAAGAACACTCGACACCCTTAGAAACAACCTCATATTTTCGTAATTTTACGTACAACCTATGTATATTTTTCGACCAACTAATTCTTTGAACCCAACTAAACCAAGATAAGTCGACATGCAAGAAAATATAGATCGAACGCCACATTTAATCGAACCAAACCTAAGCCCCCTCGAATGTTTTTCTAAAAATCTATAAAACCAACTTGGGCCCCAAGATGGGCTAACGAGCCCATGAAAGATTTTCTAAGTAAATTTCGGTATAGAACTTATGAAAATTTTCGAATTATTTTGGATATGTAAAAACTGAGTATCATGAACTTTTTATAAAATAAATATCGCCACTTTTATAAAAATAAAAGCTAACTTTTCAAAAACTAGATTTTGGACCTATTTTGTAAATTATTTTCGTTAAGGGACTAAAGGTGCAAACTGTGAAAACTTCCGGATAATAATGAAACTGTGATGTTTTAAATAAACTCAAGGGTAGAAACTGAAAATATTCGAAACTTAAAGAATAAAGTGTAAAATAAATGTTTTGGACTAAAAATGTAATTACTTTTAACCTAAGGGTATAAATTGTAACTTTTGCAAAGTAAAGGGATAAAGCTTAAAAATAATATTTTTACCTTAACTTTTTCATTTTTTTTTCATATATATAATATATATATACTTTTTAAAATAATTATATACATATATATACTTTATATATATTTTTAAACTCAAATAAATTTTACTACGAATAAAAATATTTAAAAAAAATATTTTTATTGACGATATAATGACTCCGAATAATTAGACGATAAATGGAAACGTTATTGTGTCGAGAATATAAAAATAACTATGTTAAATTATTTTGGATATTTTATATACAACGAGATCGATATCATCATACTTAATAAGTGAAACACGGCATTCATACATCGAATTTGAATCGCCGATAATAATACATATATCACATTGATTTAGGCCGCGAGTCGGAGATGATTCATTGCTATTCGTAGCAAGTCACCGTTATTGTTTGGGTACTATCTGAGTCTTGTTGATTACTACCGAAGCTATTACCTCACAGGTGAGTTTATAGTCCCACCTTTCTAAATTGTTTTTAAAACCCCGTGGGGAGATACATGCGATAAATAGAACACAAGTATTTTTATGTATGCGATGAATTACCGAATATTGCCTAAGTTGACCAGTGCAACAAGTCCCTCATTTCACGTACCTTAATCACTTGCGAGTGAGCGCGAATATAGTTGGTAGATCTATCGGAATGGCAGCCCATCTCTACCAAGGTGATTACTTGGTAGGAGATGTGCTATATTCGAGGAAACATAGAAATTTTGCACATTTCTATTCACCGAGGGCCCCTTTTGTCATTTCCATTCTTTGTAGTGTAAGTGATTGTTATTATCTTTTATGATATGGCGACGCGATGTTAAGGCTTGAGATTCGTGAGGCTTAGGAGCAATATTGTCACCCGATATATGTATGTGTGCATATATGTCCCCGGTCAATCAAGGCCAATCTACCTTGATTGTTTATTTCTAAAAATATTTGACTTGTGTTCACATTATTTACAAATTAAACTACTATGGATTCACTCAACCTTTGTGTTGACGTTTTTAGCATGTTTATCTCAGGTAACTAAGCGGCATGATGGCACGGAGCTGGCAAAAAGGGCACACAGGACCTCCCTTTTCTATGGAATAATCATATCATTCTTTTCAAACTCACCACTCTTTTGTGAAACGTTCCATTCTTGGAAAATGTTTTGTAACTCTGAATATTTGAGTTTTCATTGAATGATATAAAACTTATCTTTTGAATTATTTTCTATGATTATGACTATGAACCTATGACGTAATTATCCCGAATTAGACTTCCGCTGCTCATAAAATTTTCGGGGTGTTACGGATTGGTACGAGAGCCATGATTATAGAGAACCAAATGAAAATTTTTGGACTATAACCACATGATTTTCAAAACGAAATATTTTACACCATACTACTTTGTGCCCTCCATGCCAGCGCTTGTCGACATCATGCTTAAAGGTTTGATTTAACATGTACATGACACTGAGATCTATTTTAGCATTATGCCGATTGCATGTGTAGCACTATGTAGACTAAATGACTTATATTATTATTATTGGGATATTACAGTACCATGTCACCTCCCGTTATCATACTATCTTACAGCGATGACGCACCACCGGCATCATCCCGTATCCCTACCGTCATCTTATCTGACTCTACCTTACCTGTTTCCCCTATCTCCTCTGCCATCCCATCCGGGAACACATCTGGAGAGACCGAGCCCTTCGAGGAGGGTGATGACGCCTCGACACCTGTTGACTCGTATGCTGATGGACCACTTCACCGTCCCCTCATTGGACCCATGACGTATGATCAGTATCTGTACGATCAGTACCTTCAGTCGCAGCAGTTCTTGGCTGCAGATGATTGTCCCACACCCCCTCCTAGCCATCACTCTGGATCAGAGGTTGATGACGAGTCATCCGACTCGGATTCTTCTGACACTGCTTCATCCACTCCACCACCACCCCCGCCTGCACCGGTTCGCCGGCGCAAGCATGTTCGAGTTCTTGAGCCCTTCGAACCTGAGCCTTTTATGGAGAACTTCAAATATCACCCTGATGGTTGTACCCTTCGTTTCACGGCTCGAAAGCGAGTCCGTAGATCACCTACTTTCACCACACCCCACTCTTCTGAGGCCTTGCCACCTATGCCACCACCTACTGTATTCTATACTCAGACCACCACAGTACCGATTCCATCTCCCACTCTGTCTCATGTTTCTTCACCCCCACCTGCCACCGCTGAGACCACACCATCCCCTGATACCCATAGGAGGGTTGATGCCCGGAGATGGTCATTTCTGTTAGAGGCCATCCGTCTTTGTAGATTTATTGAGGTATCCCCGAGAGCTGAGGAGCTTGGAGAGAGTTCCACAGCTGTGCTACCGGTCACTGGAGAACCGATGCACCACACTATCCCACTGTTGGCTGCTAGATTGGTTAGGCATGAGGATCGTATCAATGAGATTGTGAATGCTATAGAGGAGATTTCTCTCGAGCAAGTAGAGAACATCGAGGAGGAGGTCACGAACCTCATAGTACACCGAGTAGCTCTAGAGCAGGTATTTCAGCTGATGGGCGCTGAGATCGAGGAGGCTGTAGATACTGTCGCCGAGTTTGGTCACCGACTAGATGCTCAGAGTCAGGAGATACAGGAGTTGAGGGATATTGTTACTATGACACAGCAGATGTTGGAGCATCAGACACAGGAGTTGGCCGCAGCTAGTGCCACCATACATACACTCAGCACTACTCTTGAGGAGGTTCAGGCCAGAGAGAGGTCTAGAGATGTAGAGATGTTGGAGATGATCAGGATTATCCGAGGGCTAGAGCGTAGATCAGGAGGCGCACCTGGAGCATCATAGATTTATGACGTATCACTACGTACTTAGACATCTTAACTTGCCCTGCGTGGCATTAATAATTATGTATTATATTGTTTTGTAACAATGTAACAATTATTAAAACCTTGTGTTGGTTACGATTGTACTGTAATGATATTAATCGTTGTTTTAGTTGTTTGATCTATTGTTGTACCCTTGTGAATCGCCATATTGAGTTTCATTATAATTTCCATGTGTGTTGTTACATTTCGTGATGATTATTTATGAATGATATGATTTATGTTGATAATTATGGCCCCTAGGAAGACCGCACCTGCCGCCACACCTGCCGCCGCACCCGCTCCCGCAATGACTCAGGCTACTATCAGGAAGCTGATTGCTGATGGTGTTGCTGCAGCATTAGAGCAGCAGGCGAGATCAAGTAGTGAAGTCCGACCTACTGCAGAGATTGAGAGTTCCACAACTCGCAAATGCAGCTACAAAGATTTCATGGCTTGTAAGCCTGCTAACTTTAAAGGAACTGAAGGAGCAACAGAACTTGCTCGCTGGTTCGAGAGAAGACTGTGTTTGTGAGAAGCGGTTGTGCCGCTGAAAACAAAGTCTCGTTTGCTACAGGAACCTTGTTGGAAGATGCGTTATCCTGGTGGAACGCTACTGCTCAAAAGATAGGCATTGAGGAAGCCTATCAGATCACTTGGACTGACTTTAAGGAGAAGATGCTGAAAAAGTACTGTCCAAGGGGAGAGATCAAGAAACTTGAAGATGAGTTTCATGTTTTGGTTGTGAAAGGGAACGACCTTAAGGCTTACGACAGAAGGTTTCAGGAGCTTGCTTTGCTCTGTCCTTCAAAAGTGTCGGATTCGGAAAAGTTGCTGGAGAAGTACATTGAAGGTTTGCCCAGGAGCATTGAGGGAAACGTTACCTCGTTAAAGCCTCAGTCTTTGGAAGAAGCAATGTCAATTGCCCAAAGGTTGCTTGACAGAGAAATTAAGCGTAACACTGCTCAAGGAAACAACGATCACAAAAGGAAGTTTGATGATCGTAGGACAGTCAACAACAACAACCGCAATGGTAGCCGAAACAACAACACCCGTAACTATCACCAAGAATGGAATGACCACCGTAACCGACAAAACCGCCGACAAGAAGCTGCCAAGGCTTATGTCGATGCACCCATCGGAAACCCTGGATGTGGTGGACCAGACCCGCTATGCAACAAGTGCAAGATGCATCACCGTGGACCGTGTTATGCCAAATGTGGACGATGCTTAAGGACCGGTCATAAGACTCAGGATTGCAAAGCTACAGGAGCTAACTTGCAACCTGTGACGGTAGTATGCCATGCTTGTGGAGAAAAGGGCCACTATAAGCGTAACTGCCCTAATAAGGATAACACAACACGTGCTAGAGCATACGTGTTAGGCGATGGGAACGCATAACACGATCCGAACGTCGTCACGGGTACGTTCCTTCTTAACAATCGCTTCGTTAAAGTTTTATTTAGTTATGGCGCCGATCAAAGTTTCGTATCTACTTCTGTTGCCCCACTACTTAATATTCCCCCGACCAAACTTAACACCTTCTACGAAATCGAACTAGCCGATGGAGAGCTAGTAAGCACTAACACCGTCATCAAGGGTTGTACCCTACACCTACTTAACGAACCCTTCGCCATAGACCTTATGCCAATTAGACTTGGTAGTTTCGACGTGGTCATAGGAATGGATTGGTTATCCAAGAACCATGCTAGAATTATATGTGACGAGAGAGTCGTGCACATTCCACTTGAAGACGAAACCTTAATCATCCGCGACGATCAGAGTAAAACACGTCTAAACATTGTCTCTTGCATTAAAGTCGTGAAGTACATCGAACGAGGATGTCAAGCCTTTTTGGCTAAAGTCACGGAAAAGAAGTCGGAGGAGAAGCGACTTGAGAATGTGCCTGTAGTCAGAGATTTTCCTGAAGTATTTCCTGAGGATTTGCCTGGTTTACCACCAGCACGTCAAGTGGAATTTCAGATTGACTTGGTGCCTGGAGCAGCACCAGTGGCACGAGCACCCTATAGGTTAGCACCTTCTGAGATGAAATATTTATCTGAGCAATTGCAGGAATTGTCAGATAAAGAATTTATTCGCCCTAGTTCGTCACCGTGGGGAGCGCCGGTGTTATTTGTAAAGAAGAAGGATGGAACCTTCAGAATGTGTATCGATTATCGTGAGTTGAACAAACTTACTGTGAAGAACCGATACCCATTGCCTAGGAACGACGACCTGTTTGATCAATTACAAGGATCGAGTGTTTACTCGAAGATTGATTTAAGGTCAGGGTATCATCAACTGAGAGTTAGGGAAGAGGATAGCCCTAAGACAGCTTTCAGGACGAGATACGGTCACTATGAATTTCAAGTAATGCCGTTCGGTTTAACAAATGCACCTGCTGTATTTATGGACCTAATGAACCGAGTGTGCAAACCTTACTTGGACAAATTCGTGATTGTATTCATTGATGATATTCTTATCTACTCCCGAAGCAAAGAAGAGCATGCTGAACATCTGAGAACCATACTGAAACTGCTCAAAGAGGAGAAATTATACGCCAAATTCTCCAAGTGTGAATTTTGGATTGAGAAAGTACAATTTCTTGGGCATGTGATTGACAGTAAAGGTATTCACGTAGATCCTACCAAGATCGAAGCTGTTAAAAATTGGACGTCCCCCACTAGCCCTACCGAAATACGTCAATTTTTAGGTCTTGCTGGATACTACCGATGATTTATTGAATGATTATCTAAGATTGCTAAGCCGTTGACTGAGTTAACCCAGAAGAAGAAGAAGTTTGACTAGGGACAAGAGCAAGAAATAGCGTTTCAATTTTTGAAAAAGAAGCTGTGCGAAGCCCCGATATTAGCATTACCCGAAGGAAGTGAAGACTTCGTGGTGTATTGCGACGCATCAATCCAAGGATTAGGAGCCGTATTGATGTAGAGATATAAGGTGATAGCTTATGCTTCTCGACAACTCAAACCTCATGAGGAAAACTACACTACCCATGATCTAGAATTAGGAGCGGTAGTATTCGCTCTTAAGTTATGGAGACATTACCT
>LBNU01000661.1:42509-57653 GCA_014162995.1 Artemisia annua | reverse complement strand
ATAATAATAATAATAATAATAATAATAATAATAATAATAATAATAATAATAATAATAATAATAATAATAATAATAATAATAATAATAATAATAATAAAAAATAAATAAATAAAGGAGTGCTATGACTTTTTAGTCAATCCAACCCATTTGGACTTGACCCATTACCCAACCTGTCCATTTTGCAGCATGTAACGAAAGATGTAGGGTAGAAGATATGATTAATTAACTCTCGGTAGTTTTGTCATACGTTGTGTCAAATTCCTCGAAGAATAGAATACTTAAGAAGATTAGACTGACATTCGTTATTTCATAGCCATGTAAATCTTTTAGACAAAAAGCATTCAGACAGACCACTTCCAATTTTAGGCATTATCATTACTTCCTAGCAAAACATTTAAGCATGATGCTATTGAACCAGTTAAATCAGTAACATTATCAAAAATAACATCATAAGCTTATCTACCTGAAATTTTGAAAGTAAGGAGGATAAATACAAATATAACATTTATAGCACATATATACCTACCTGATCCTGGTTCAAACCAAATTTGAACTTCTTCACTGAGTAGTAATTATCCTTGATAGCATCCTGTTATTGATGTTCAGCAAGCGGACTACAATTCGAGACAGTGGTAAGAGAAGAAAAAAAAGGTATTAGTGCCTTAACAATGCTCTGAGTGATGCATAACCAAAGGGTGGCACACTCCTCATTATAGAGAGATTATATTGTCCGACCTATTCAACACCTATAGTCACATAACTTGGTCATTTGAACAACAATTAATTTAAATAAATGAAAAAGGATTAGTAACTACCTAGGTGGCATAATTGATCCAGTGCGAGCTGACCAACTAATTTATCAAGATTAAGCAAACGGACAATCCCAACAACTACTTACCCAACTGATACTTAAGATACCATGCTAAATTTTAGCTCATTCTATAAAATGCCAGTCCTTCACAATACTCTCTGCCTACAAAAATTAATAAAGGATATAGATCATATGAACTTAAACGAAGAGAAGGGCCTTCCAAGTTCTGGTCTTTCTCTTAACATCCAGAATGTTTGGTCTTTCTCTTATCTTCCGGATTGTTAAGGTAATATGCAGTCCCATCATCCGTGTAGATGTCATCTTGCATTGATTCTAGGAAATTATACGTCATTGATTCGCAATCAACTTCTTGATAGTCAGCTGAAGATGGAAGGTTCCATTAGATCTTTGATACATGGAAATATAAATTTGTGCATACTAACTTGCTGACAATTAGTAAATCAAGAAAAATGGACAGACTAAAAAAACACCTGGCGCAATTTAGCCGTATAACTAAAAATAAGTACTGGGTCTACCCATCCCAACTCAACCCCGATTTGAAATCGACACGTACCTGTTTTGACCCATTACCCGACTAAACTTGCACTTTTTGTCACCTCTACAATATATAGCCATATAGGTGCTCTCTCAAACTAACACTAAACTATCTGACCACGTCGGTTTTGCTACAACCTTTTGGTCTCATTTTATATTACGTCGTCTTCATATAATAAACGTGTTAATAATGTAATACCAAACGATACCAAAAAATACACATAGGCACAATATGCAAAAAATTTATCCCAAAAATGCTCAGTGGAATAAGATACAATTTCAAGAGACTTAAGATGTTCCATCATATAGATGCTAACTGGAAGATGTTCGGCTTTTGTATGCAAATATAGCTTCCCTAGAGATATTAGTTGGCCAAAATCCTGAGGTAACTTCTCAAGATGCTTACAATTCCTAAGTTGCGACTTCCCCACAGCATTCTTAATTACTATTAAACCCTACAAATACACGCCATAATGTATTTTTAAAACTCAATGTCTTTTTCCAAATCTAAAAATTTAAATGTACATTAAGCATCACATAGTTAAAGACCACTAACCAGTAATTGTAATTATAATGGACATGTGTGCTATTAAACACAAAATTGAACTCATATTTTAGAGTATTTTCTTAAACTGGACTATACTTTAATAAAGAGTCAAGAATCTTTTTAATTTCTAGAAGCAAAAAAAGATGCATTGTTCAAATTTATGAAGCTATTTGTTTTCAGTATTCGAACAGATTTTATAGGAGCTACTAAGATACTTAAGGTAACCCCCAATCTGTATAAACCCTGGAGTATCAAAACTACGACGATACTTATTAAGTAGCACTTAGAACACATCCAAAAAATCATAAGAATCCAAACTTCACCAACAAAACCTAACAAATACGGTGATGAAGCAACAACAAAGATGAACCTTTTGTTCATCTGATATCAATTCACAAAAAGAAGAATCGACTGTAGATTGTTACTTATATAAAATTGATTGTGTACACCAATTGAATCAACCATGTCAATTTATTTGTAGCGACTGATTTCCTCAAAGTAATGATAAACCCCATGTGATGTTGTCCAAATTGATCTTTGAACCGATTGTATACACCCGTTAATCAAAAACTAAGGTTGATTGTAGAGGTTTTTCTTTGTTGAAGTACGATAGGTTTTAGAAGAGTGATTTGGGTATGAGAATGAATGAACTTGGCAAGTGAATGGTTACCCGTTTTTTTAATTTTGTTTTACGATTTAGTCCAAAAGTTTCATAAAATAGCGGGCAAGTACATGTGCATTCTTTTCTTTTTCTATTCATAAATATATGAAAACGAATTTATTAGAAAAAATTGCCAAATCAAGAAATTTTTAAGCTTTTTATATTAAAATCTTTAAAAACTAATAACAATAATAATTATATTATTACCTAATAAGGAATGGATTGATTTTTTTGAAATGAAAAATTCTCACTAGGGGTTTTGTTTTATTAGGAAAAAGATACCTCAAATTCTAAAACAAGCAAAATGACCAAAATGCCCCTAAGTTTAAGAATTTGTATTAACATTTAAATAAATACCAAATAAGCCCTAGAAATTTTGAATTTGGCAACATATGATCAAAATAAATTATGTATGAATAATATATGTCACTTTTATAAAAGAATAAAAATAAATTCTGCATAAATAAATATGGGCCAAAATTTTTATTAAATTAATTATATATATAAAATTATAAAATAGAAATAGAAACAAATCCCAAATCAAATAGGAAACTTATATAATCTTTTATTTAAAACTTATCACAATAATATACAGCCAAGATAAGTCTTATATAAATATATATATAATATACACGTTTTATAAATTTTAAAACCCTTAGTCGATTTATAAAACCCAAAACCGACTCCTAAATCCCTCATAGTTGATCACAAATTTTCTGGAGCTCTCTACTATTTTTCCCAAACGGTTTTCGAGCTTAAGAAGACTAGAAAAATAGTGCCAAGGCTGTGGGTTCGATCGTGTGAGCTAGGAGTATTATTTGTGTCGGTTTTGTGCTAGTGAGAAGAAGAAATTCGTTCTGCTTAAACCACACGTTCTAAAATCTTTCTGGTATTTTTCTATCACTCTATATATCATATATGATCTGTAGAAAATGTTTGAATCGAATCATGCAAGCTAAATTGATCATACGAATTTATATAAGTTAAAAACCCTAACTCGACTAAAAATTTGTAATTAGTTCATGCGACTTTTGTGAGCTTAGTATATAATTTAATCTGGTCCTCTACATGTCATATAACATCAGTAAAATAAGTTTTATAATTTTCGAGATCTGGAGACTCAGTTTGGAATTAATTTGTAATCGGGTTTATTAAATAAAAAGAAAATAAAATAAGAAGGAAGCGTGGAACCTAGGGTTAGGGTTTTTGGTATGAAATCTGGTCATTAATGATGTTTTAAGGTTGTAATAAATTCTAGTAAGGATTGGGTAAAATTAGGGTTAAGGTTTGATAAGTTTTTGTATTAACCGAATTGATATAAAAAGTATAAGGGGATGTTTTGTAATTTTATAAACTTAAGGATTATTTTTGTAAAGTATATTGGACCAGGGTAACTGTATAAAATTAGTACAAGGGTGGAAAGTGTAAGTTTTGTAATTAAAAGGATTAATTTGTGGGTTATACTATATAAAGGGTATGAATTGTATTTTTATTAATTTAAGGGGTTAAACTTGTAAGTTATGGAAGTTAAGGGCTGTTTAGTATAAATATGATATTAAAGGGTTGGGGTGTAAATTTGGATAATTAAAGGCTTAATGTGTAAATATGAAGATTATAAGGATTAAATTGTAATTTATTTAATTAAAGGTTTAATTTGTAAAATATGAAAGCTAAAGGGCTAATATGGAAAATATGTAAAACATATGATATTTACATTTAAAATGTTACACCATAATATAATTACACTTTAACCCTAAACTATTATTAATTGCATAATTAAACCCTAAGTCAAATTAATAACTTATTTTAAATACTTAAATCTGCTAATTAGGGAAACTTTCTAAATATAGAAACTTACTAATTCTGGAAACCTACTAAATATGAAAAGTTACTAAAAATGGAAGCTGATTAAGAAGAGTAATCTGATTTAAGATAAAGTTATTAACAATAAAATGAACCCTAATTCAGGTTGATATATTGAAGAAGAAGTGAACTCTTCCCTTTGTGATTCTTTCCTTTTTGATCTCATTGCTTTGCTAAGGTATGGATATTCTGACCTTATCCTTAAGGTTTCCTTTGTGATATGAACCTTCTGTTTGAACCTTTACTATGATAAACCTTTGCTATGAACTTTCGGTTATGAACCTTTGTTATCTGAACCTTTTGATATGACAACTATGTTTTGAACCCTTGTTATGAACCTTATGATTACCTGAGCTTCACTAGGCATGGGGGTTCCATGTCCGTGTTAGAGATGTACCTCTAACATGACTCTAGGGCAGTAGAGTGATGTTCTGCTACGTCCCTTTGATTGGTCTGCATGTGAATGGGTAAGTGACTAGCGAAAGCTCTTCAAGCCATGCTTGTTAAAAGTCAAGTATGGGATCTTACAAAAGAGTAGCTCCTTGAGTACAAGACTAGCAAAAGCTTTTATGATCATCATTGGTTAAGGGAACAAGCTAGGGCTCAACACGCCCGGATCAAGTCAAAATTTTATTCCTACTCTCGCCAGCGGAAAGTCAAACATGGTGTCAAAACACTTATTATATTTTTGCATATTTTTTTTCACTTTTTTTGTGCTTTTTCACAACATTTTCATCATTTTTTTTCAAAATTTTCAAAATTTTCAATTTTTTGAGGAAAAGCAGGGTTGCGAGAGTAAACGACTAAATGAAAGTGCAAGGCAAAAATCAAATCGAAGATTCACCCCCCAGACTAAAGGTAAACATTGTCCTCAAGCACAAGAAAGTTCCACACCGACGAGATACCCACGGCAAATAGAGGATAGAAGCGGTGATGCCAGGGTCAAAGATAACATCTTCACTCCCGATGGAGTGAAGGATAGGAGAAGTCACATCATATGTGAAGAAGGAAAGAAAGATTTTGATAATAATCATGATATAATCGTCATCTTCAAAAGAAAATTTCACATTTTGTACATCATCATTAAAGCTCATATGGTTGTTTTCAACAAAAACCTCGGGAGGGAGGGTGGGGATTATATCGTCATCAAGCAAATTCTTATGATAAAGAGTGCCTCCCCCCGGGTCAAAATCTACATCAAGATCAAAGAAGAAGCGATCATACTCCGGCGGAGCTATGATATGAGAGAGTTCACCGGAGAACTCCTCATGATAAGGATCCTCAAATATAAATGAGTCGTACTCGGGAGGAGAGACATAAGCATGAGAAGTGGTATTTCCACGACTCGTCTCTTCCATATGATCTATATCAAAGTGAAAGGCTTCATAAGCCGAAATAGAAAGCTTAGGAGGAGAAGTGGGATTGCCACTTAATGATTCGATCTTAGAAATGAGAAGATTGACATTCAATAAATTTTCACGAAGAGCTTCATCTTGGATTTCCGTATCAATATCTTCATCATTCTCTTCTTCTAAGCTGACGAGCTCAGAAGGTAAATCCTCCACATAATCGATGTCTCCACAAGAATAAGAATCATCATCGTCGGAATCGGAGAACATCTCAACATGATCATTTGAATTGTCGATAGGAGGTACATCACACTCCTCTGCCGTATCAAAAGTATATTTTTCAAAATCGGGTAAAGAATCCTTGAGCTCGGGCTCCAAAGGATCTGACGGCTTAACAATCTCAGTCAAAATAGAATCATCATTAACGAGAGAAATATTGACTTCTTCCAAAACGGAGTCACTTCCCTCAACCGGCGTGAGAGAAGGATGAGAAGAGTCGGGAATATCTTTAAATATATCAAGATGATTATTTTTAACAAATTCACAATCACTGTTAGAAATTTCCCCAGACTCACTTGGGATTGGGACAAGGTCCTCAACACTAGACGATTTGAATTCGTCCGGTTCCGTTGCCGGAATAGTGCTAAGATGCTCGTCCCCCATTATGAGAGAGTCCTCTGGGTCCATAGTCGGTAAAACGGGTATGATTGTGGCTGATGAATTCTTATAATATTCCTTCATTTGGATAGAATCCTCATCATCATAATCATTGTGAACGAAATTCTGTTGTCAGTTAGACGGTTTGTTTTGTGCCGGGCAAACTTTCGATTTATTTTCGATAATCTTCAAGACGTCGTTCGGAGTTCGATAATAGATATTGCCACCGGCGGCCGTATTAAGCGAATCTTGATCCGATTGAGTTAAAGAATTATAGAATATATCGACTTGAAGCAAATCTGAAAAACCGTGATGTGGGCATTTCCATTTTAAATCTTTAAATCTCTCCCAAGCCTCGGCAAAAGACTCATCAAAACGTTGTTGAAAATTTATGATTTCTTTTCTGAGCTCAATAGTTCTGGAATGAGGATAAAATCGATTCAAGAACTTTGACGCTAAATCATTCCAAGTGGTGATGGAATTAGGAGGTTCATAATCAAGCCATCTCTTGGCTGCTCCTTTAAGCGTTAACGGAAACAAGATTAACTTCACCGCATCATCAGGCACTTGATATATTTTGAAAGTTTCAGTTATTAGGGAGAATCTGCTGATGTGTGAATAAGGATCATCATTATCAAAACCAAAGAAAGGATTTATGAAGTTAAGTAACTCGACGTTCAATTGATATTCATCCGCAAGAATCGGTGGAATAACGATGGACTTTTCAAAACGTATAGGAATTTGAAGCAATTCCTCCATAGTCCGCGTATCCGCCATAAGAATTAAACGATTTAGAGGGATAAGAAGATAGAATTAAATGGTTAAGAGGATAAGAAGATAAGAATTAAACGGTATGAGAGGGTAAAGAGATAAGAATTAAACATATGAGAGGAGACGAAGATTATTTTTGGATTTTTATGTCGGAAAAAACAAATTAAAATAAAAGTAAAAAGTGAAAACCAATTTTGAAAAAGAAAATATTTTTGGGTTTTTGTAATTAGAAAAATGGAAAACAAAAGAAAAACAAAATTTAGAGAAATAAAATATTTTTGGGTTTTTATATTTTAATTTTTTTGGTTTTTATAAAATAGTGAGAAAATATTTACAAAGAAAACGATAACTTCTCGGGGAAGGGTCTTCAAAACACAAATCAACGAACGGGAATCAAAAACTCACTTCAAACCCGCCCCGGCAATGGCGCCAAAAATTGATACAAGTCAATTTTAGTATATAAGTTTTTCCAAAGGAATACTTATGAAAGTATTTCCCCGGGTCATGGTCCCAACGAAGGAATGAATGGAGTTTCGGTTTGAGTCATGATTGTTTGAATTGAATAGGAAAAAGGGAGATATTTGGAGTTTATAACTACAGTTGCTAACATAAACTAAAGAGCAACAATTAAGCATATAAAACAAGCACGTAAAGCACAAATAACCTAAACGCAATCTAATCTAAAAGCTAGTTGCAAGTAAATAATTTAAAACTAATTATACTAATAGTAAACCAACAAATATACTAAACAATTAAGGCAACTAAATTATTCTAAAAATGATCTAAAGGATATATATGAAAATATGTTTGCCAAGTGACGTAATAAGTTCATTAAGTGTGGACTAAGGTTTGATGACGAATTATTTTCCTTAAACAAGATTATTTCATCACAACGTTGGTTTATTTTGCAAACAATCCTTTAAAAAGAAAATAATTACTAGATGTGTAATTTGATTATTTTCCGGCTTTTGCCTTTCGAATAATAAAATCACAAATTTAAATAATTTGACTAATTATTAATCACAATCCCACACTTAAATCACAAATTCGTATCACTTAGCAAACACTAAGAAGCTACTCGCTACACATATCAATTAAGCTAATAAAAGCAAATAATTCAACAAACATAATCATATTAATAAACTAATTATCTAAAAGTGAAAAGGATAAGAAAATAGAACCCGATATAAGAGATGAGACGAAATTGACCACCCGATCTTATAAACTAAACAAACCATAAAGTTTAATTCTTAAAAAGCTTTAATAAAATCAAATAGTTAATAAAGTTTGTGACTTTATTAACTAATTACCTTATTAAGACTAAAAAGTAATAAACTTTATTGATAAACTAGCTTATAAGACCATTAAGCTCCGGCCTTAGCGGTAGAAATGATGAGAAACAAAGAAAAATCAAAACTTTATTAGGAATAAGCAATAATAATGACCAAATAAGCTATGGATGAGCTTATTGGTTGAGAAAGCTACAAACTTTATTATTAAAAACCTAATAAAAAGCTAAAAGATTAAAACTTTATAATAAAATCCTAATAGATCTAAGATAATAAGCTATTTTTGTAAGAAAATTTAATAGTTGCAAACTTTTTATTGAATAAGTATTAAAACTACTAGATCTAGTTAATAATCTATTTAAAAAAACTAAAAAATAAAGAAAATTGCTCTCAAACTTAAGAGATGTCAAGGCTTATTTGAAAAATAAGCCGAGCTTAACAAGCTCATGCATCTCTCTTTTATTGTTTGAATCGAGCTAGAGGATGAAGAGAAGAAGAAATGGATGAATATAATAAGCTAAGAATTAATAAAAATGTAAACTTTAAATTAAAAGAGTGAATAAAACTATTTATTTTATTTTTTTTTATATTTTTAAAGTATAAAAGATAGTTTATAAAAGAAAATTAAAGAAAAGTAGAGGATAAAAATAAACTAGAATAAATATGCTAAAGACAAATAAGCGATAAGATAAATAAATTTGATTAACAAAAGAGTTGATTAAAAAATAAGCTAAAGAAAATAAGCACCTTAAAGATAAGCTACTACATAAAAAAACTACTACATAATTAAAGAAAATGTGCGTGATAAAATTGTGTGTGAAGGCCTCCTGCATCGTATCTTGAGCTCTCCTTTTATAGCCAAATGATTGGCATTCTAGTACCTTCTCTTGTACCACAATGTGTCTCAATTCAATGAACAGTATGATAGCGTGAGATGACAGCTACCATTCGAGACCCTTCCTCATACCAAAAATACAAGCAGACCCACGTGGCATAATTTGATCGGTTCAAGAATTTGCTAGTGGAGATGAGGAGAAGGGCCACGCGCCATATGATTTTATTTGTTGAAATGAGGATACACACGCTGGCAGACATGGAGTTAATGCAATGTACTCATTTGTTTCTCAATTTCATTTTCTTTGTAGTATGCCATGGCCACGTGCCTTCCATTCTTTTATTTGTAATATTTATTTTTTTATTTTTCTTTCTTCAATTGTAGCATGTGTAGTCAACAGGATCAGGAGGCATAGGTTGAAATTGAATTCATATTGCAAACATTCACGTGCCTCTTTGTGATGATATCTATCCATTTTTCTTCTTTTGATTTTGTCTTCACATGCCATGATAACCTTTTCTTCTTTTACTCGCTGGCCACTACTTCAATTGTGATTTCTTTTCTTTATTTCACTTTGTCGCTTGGAGATGAGTAGCAAAAGGTTCACGTGGCATGCTCCATTTTGATATCTCAATTCTATTTTCTCCATTTTGTCGTGTACAACAAGTAGATAGAAAGTAGCATCAACCATCACGTGGGCTTGTGCACATTGATTCTTTTGCGAATTAAAAAGAGACAACCACAAACTTGGGCTTTCCTTAATTTTTTCTTTCTTTACGTGGGCTGGAATAGGCTTTGCATATCATTGGGCCTTGTCTTCCATTAATCTTTTTGGGCCTGGCTTTTATTTTTAATTTTTGGGCTTCTATAATCTTTCAAAATTCAATCTTTTGCCTCGATGCTCTAAATAAAATTTAACGTTGATCCCGTAATTTTGTGCTCTTTCCAATCTCGTGCTCGTTTTGTCGGTTTTGCATTGATTATTGTCCACTTTTCAAAATATCCATACATGCACAATCACAAACACAAAAACAACATATATTTGGCATTTTTGGATAGTTTTTGTTCGTTTTGGTCCGTTTTATTAGGTAAAAGGTATGTAAATTAACACATACCAAAATCCCCCAGACTAAGGTATTGCCGTGTCCTCACGCAATGTAATCACATCACGCTTTTGAGATAAATAATTTCACAACTCTTTTTACTAACTTTGAAAAGTAGCAAAACGTTCAAAAGAGATTACGAAATCATTTATTCCCGAAAACGCCCCGTTATTCCATTTTATTCATATACTAACTCTACACTACTATTTTTATATTTTTCACTTTATTATTATGACGGTATGCCGACTTTCATTATTTTGCAATAACGTTTAGGGTCATAGAGTAGAAACACGATTCATGGAGAAGTGACCATACGGATAAAATTCGTCATCCTTGATTTTTCACAAGCCCCCAAACTAAGCTTAAAAACGAGATCACAGCTTGCTTACAAGTTAGATGCTAACACTACTCATGGAAGTTACTTGTGTAATAACCTCTCGCTTCCATTCCTTAATGTATCTAGATTTTTTATTTATGTTGAGAAATAAATTGCTTCATAATTTCTCGTTTCGATAATTTTTTATTCCGATAAAGATACCAAGTTTAGACGCTAAGTAATTTTTCATCTTCTCTCAAGAACCGTTGCGTTAAAGATGAGGTCCACATCAAGGATTCGAGATACATATGAACTCATATATATAAGTTGAGGAGTACTACACTTGCACCTCATATGACTAGTCTAGGACCATCCATATGCACCTCACGCGCCATCAACTTATCTTAACAACTTAAGCACTTAACATTCACCCACATACATAACTTTCTTAACTTTTTCTTTTTCCTCTTATTTTTTTTCAACATACTTTTATCATGGAACTTTATGGGGTAGTTCCAAAACCTCATACATAACTACAAATCCAAAGACCGGATCAACACTTATGACTTTATTTATGATGTATCCTTGATAGTGTACCCAATTTTTAAAGCAAAGATTCTTTTAAGAAGATAAAAAACTAAATTTCGCTAAAACCTAAACATTTTTAATTATTTTACACATAATATGGGGTGAAACAATTTTGTGCGAGCAAAAAGCCACAAGTACCTTCGATGAGCTCTAAAGAGAACCAACTACTCCACGCTTAGCATCTAACTTCTAAATAAACTCTATCATTTATTGTTCTCCGCATTTTAAAAATCTCAAATAATGAAATCCGCGGATGCTTAGCCGATAATCAAGCCACGCATATCTAAAGTCAAATACGGGAACTTACAAACTCTTAAAAAGAATTCGCGTTTTATAGCTCCTAGTGTAAGTGACTAGCGAAAGCTCTTCAAGCCATGCATGTTAAAAGTCAAGTACGGGATCTTACAAAAGAGTAGCTCCTTGTGTACAAGACTAGCAAAAGCTTTTAGGATCATCATTGGTTAAGGGAACAAGCTAGGGCTCAATACGCCCGGATCAAGTCAAAATTTTATTCCTACTCTCGCCAGCGGAAAGTCAAACATGGTGTCAAAACACTTATTATATTTTTGCGTAATTTTTTATTTTTTTCATTTTTTTGTGCTTTTTCACAACATTTTCATCATTTTTTTCAAAATTTTTTCAAATTTTTCAAAATTTTCAATTTTTTGAGGAAAAACGGGGTTGCGAGAGTAAACGACTAAATGAAAGTGCAAGGCAAAAATCAAATCGAAGATTCACCCCCCAGACTAAAGGTAAACATTGTCCTCAATGTTTCAAAGCTAAGGGTAATCCTACGTAAAATCTAAGGCCGTTTATTAATTATGCCAAAAGATAAACGTTAGTCGATAAGATTAGGATATATATATGGATGAGCAACGAATGATGAAACTCGAGTTGAGACAAAACAACGAGCACGAGAGTCTTCATTATTCAGGCAAATCCTAGACATACACAAACAACAACGAAACACGAGATATGGAAGAGGTCGCCCTCCTCACGTCACACTTATTAGTAAATAAAAGGAAAATAGAAAGAATAAGCATGGGGTGCCTCCCACGAGGCGCTTATGTTTTTGTTAACCGAGTCACATAGCTTGACTCGATCCCGAATTTAATTGTCCTTGGGGGAGCAAGTGGAAAGGATAATCTCAATTGGACTTTCGTTTAAGAGGTTAGGATTAACATTGAAGCACAAGAAAGTTCCACACCGACGAGATACCCACGGCAAATAGAGGATAGAAGCGGTGATGCCGGGGTCAAAGATAACATCTTCACTCCCGATGGAGTGAAGGATAGGAGAAGTCACATCATATGTGAAGAAGGGAAGAAAGATTTTGATAATAATCATGATATAATCGTCATCTTCAAAAGAAAATTTCACATTTTGTATATCATCATTAAAGCTCATATGGTTGTTTTCAACAAAAACCTCAGGAGGGAGGGTGGGGATTATATCATCATCAAGCAAATTCTTATGATAAAGAGTGCCTCCCCCCGGGTCAAAATCTACATCAATATCAAAGANACTATATCATTGTACTTCATCATTTATTTCAGTTTATTATTGTTATATCCGTTCACTGAGCTTTCGTAGCTCAGCCGCATTTCTTTTCTTCGCGGTAGGTATTCAAGATAGCTTGTGGGATAGCTTATCTGGGATTTGAGAGTAGAGCTGAGTGTTGTTTGGACCATAGTCAACTTAGACTAAAGTTATTTAAGTAAGATTTCCTTTTGTTTAGTTATGTCTGTTCTGATAGGAAACCATTATTGTGACATCTTTACCCTTGTCAGGTTGGGGAGTTACAATTTATGGTATCAGAGACAGGTTAGGTCGGCGGATTTATAAACCGTAGAGCTTAGGCTATGACCTGTGAGTAATAGGCCTTTAAGTTTTGCACCATGGAAGTTATGAAACAACCTTTGAGGATTTGCTTTAGGATTTCCCTATATGAACTTAAGTCATGACCGGTGAGGACTGGGTAAACTAGGACATTGGTTTAAGTAGCATCGCTTCAGTATCACTCTAATTCGTGCCTCTGCCTTTAGTTAAGCCCGATAAGATTATTTTTTCCGAGGTTAGAAAGTTATACACAACCTAAAGTTCAGTAACCTAGTAAGTTTAGAATGCCTTGAGAACTACATGATTAAGCCTCATACCATTTAAGTTCCATTTTCTGATTCTGATTCCCATATTTGATAATCAGTTTGACCATTCGGAAGATTATTGCAACCCTAAGTGTTTGACATATTCTGTGAAATTTTCTGCTTATGTTGGGCATATTAAGTTTCCTTTGATACTATTTGATTTTCCATAAACCTTTTCTATTCCTATGAGAGATCTGGAGGTTATTAATCACTAGTATAGGAAATTGTCCACTCCATTATGATAATGAAACTATGTTTACTAAGGTTTCCTTTGGAAGGTTATAATTTTGACAATAATCCGGGCAGGTGTTGATTTATCTAGACTCTTTCGTTAATAATGATTAGGATATCACATGATAATGAGGAAGATTAACAATGGTGTGATTGAACCTTTAGACTATTAAGTTCTCCTTTGGAAGTTTTGTATTATGATAATTCTGCGCATATTCGTTAAGTTTATGATTATAAGAAATTTGTCGAATTTTGGAAGAATTGGTGCTTTATTAAGATAGATCTGTTAGAATTAGGTTATTTTCTGATACGTTTCGTTTTTCGTTCAACTTCATTGATGATGATTGATTCTGCCAAATCCTGGAAAGAAGAAAAGAATTGTTAGGTTGCAATTAGGTTGTTTATTCATGACTTGAGATAAAGTATGGTCGCCATGAAGGTATATTTATATAATGCAAATATTATGACGCCTGGCCAACGTGATAACATTTACATCATATAACGTATTTTCATGGTGAGCATATGATATTTTGGGAAGTTGATAAGGCAAAAAGTGTACCGCTTTTCGGGGGTCATTTAAGCCCTAAATCGTATTTATTTGATCAAATATCACCCTAAATTGTTCCTTTTGGCATTTTAGGTACTTTGGAGAGAAATTCTGGAAAAGGAAGCATTTTGGACGTTTTCGGAGCATAAAAGCGAAGAATTCGACAAAGTGTCAAAATCTGCTGGAACAGTACTCCAGACAGCGTCAAGACCATGCTTGACGGCGTCAAGCCTTGATAAGCCAGAACAGATTAAAGAGGGACGGCGTCAAGAAGGCTATCAAGAAACCCTAACCACGGCGAGGTGACGGCGTCAAGTCCATAACGTGACGCCGTCAGATCTGTTTTTCTATATATATTCGCATAATTTTTAGTCATTAGTGTGGAACTTTTGGAGAGAAACCCTAGACGATTTTTGCAGCTTTTTTAAGGGTTTTACGTATTTATTCGGTTGGTTTCTAGTTCTCTCTCATACAAGGTATATCAGGCTAGATTTTTCGTTGTGTGTTGCTTAGATCTAATGAAGCCTAACTATTGATTATTGTAGTTGAAATGGCATGTTATTAATTGTATTGGATGGGTTGATTATGTGTTAGGCTTTAAGAAAACTGGCGACTTCCGGTTGGTAAATGCTTGAACGTCTTAAGAAACATGAACCAGGTGTACTAACGGTTACCGCCTGCTGCTAACTGCCTGAGTCGATTCTATGTGATCCCAAGGTTAGCCCGCCGCGCGCCCAGCGTCTTAGCCGGCTGACAACGCGTGAAGTAGATCTCATAGAGTAGGGGAAGTCCGTACACACCCCTACGAAGATGGTGATTAAGGAATTACAATTCCGTCATCCACCCGCAATCTACATACACCTATCCAATCGGCAAG
>LBNU01000661.1:26088-38037 GCA_014162995.1 Artemisia annua | reverse complement strand
GTCATTTGATAATTGAATTCCACTCTTTTGTCATCCTTGCTGACGGCGTCACCTAGTGACTTCTGACACCGTCAGGTTGTAAAATCCTGCTTCTTTAAGACTTTGTCGTTTTCTTCACTTTTATGCTCCAAAAACGTCCAAATGTGCATGTTTTCCAGAATTCCTCTCAAAAGTACCTAAAATGACAAAAGGAACGATTTAGGGCAATATTTGATCACATTTATACGAATTGGGGCTTAAATGACCCCCTAAAAGCGTAACACTTTTCGTCTCATCAACCTTCAACAACAATCCTTCCAACAACTATGGTAGTACCAATAACTTTGAAGGATTTATGTCCAACTTTATGGCATCTCAAGAAGATCGTATAGCTAAATTCACATCCGAATTTAATCAACAACAACTAGAGATGACCAATAAGATTGACAACTTATTGAAGGCCCTCAACAACCAAGTGCTATCACCTCCACATAAGGACGCTAGGAACACAAATAGCGGACCCCAAGTCAAAGACCCTTCTTCATCCAAACATGTCCACTTCGTCAATGTTGTCACCATCAAGCCACTCGATAAGAATATGAAAGAAAGTGATAAGGATGAAGTTAGACTAGAAATTGAACCTAAGAATGAGGTTAAGGAAGTTGAGGTTGATAAGGAAGTTAAGATAAGTGAAGTAGAAGAAGTAGATAATGAAGAGGACTACTTCAATAGGTTACCCACTAAGGAAGAACGGGCGTATCATAAGAATTTATTCAATGACCCCGAAACACCATACCCCTTAGGTAACCCAATCATCAAAACCGGTGACCCTTCCAACATCAACATACCATGCAATATAGGTCACTTCCATGTTTGGAAGGCTTACATAGATCTTAAGTCCCCAATAAACGTCATATCTAGAGCCCACTACAATCTAATAATGAAAAAGCAACTGGGACTTAGAACATTCCCTAGCACGGGGTGGATAAGCAATTTTGTAGGTAGAGTTAGGGGACTACATGTCTATATAGGGAATTTCACCTACGTCACCGACTTCGTGATCGTTGAGGATGTTCATCCGGTAGTTGACACATGCTTAACTCAAGTAGTTTTTGGGAAGCCATTTGTTGAGGCCTCTAAAATGAATTATGACCCCATCTCTAGGGATAGTTAGATTCAGGGACGAGACCGATGATATAGCTTACCAAATTCCTTATAAGATAGAGCAATACCGACTCTTGTCAAACATCGAGAAGGACCACAAGCAAGCGGTCTACTATAGGAATGACAAGGATAGAAGTAGAGGAGTAGACTATGTCTTGGGTAGGATATTTGGGTTCTACAAAGAATGCTTGCAACTAGGTCCGGAATATAAGACTAAGCCCGAGGATGACCTAGAGGATGTGACCAATGATGAAGTCACGTAATGTACGGTGACTTTGAGTCTAGCTACAAGACTCGTTAATAAAGAAAAGCGCTTCTTGGGAGGCAACCCAAGCTTTATTTGTTTTGTGTGTTTATTTGTTTGTGTGTTTGATTTTATTTGCTTCCGTATGTATGTTTTATTTTTATTGTTATTGATTCATGTTTCTAAATTGTAAAAATGATTTATTTTGTTTTTAACTTCGTCTTAACTACATATAAAGGTATTTTGCAAAAGATAAGTGTAAGGGAAATCTAAATCGGTTTATAAGAACAAATGAACATGAATCATAACAATATTAAATTGACATACATATTAGTAATTGTTTGAGTCAAATGCTTGTATCGAGTCATAATGATATTTTGCAGGATTTCCAGGAAGTAAGGATTGAGTTTTTCCAGAAATTTTCCGGAAACTTAACATGAGAAATCTGTCAGATCACATCTGACGGCGTCAAGCTCCAGGCTGACGCCGTCAAGTTCAGTTTTCTGGAATTTTTTGAAAGTTTTGTTTTTCTTCCGGAATAATAAAATACTTTATAAAATCTCTAACTTATAAACTCCAGGAGTCTGCAAAAATATTCATTCCACAAGCATTATATCCTTATACAGATTTATCCCGCCGATGTTATGCAAGTTTTCGTGTTTGTTTTCTCAGGTTTAACATGTTATTTTGGACAAGAAGATGATTTATATTTCGGAAGAGAAGCTTTGAGTGTTCATTTTCTTGGAAGAAGATCTAACCATGTTACCCCTTTATCTACCGAGCGAATCAGAGGAGTATTTGATTTCATTTTTTTTACCTTATTTACTTTTACATCTTATTATTTGAACATTGGGGACAATGTTCATCTTAAGTGTAAGGGGGGGGGGGTAAATTACGATACCTTAGAGAATGCAATTACGCTTGATTTCTGTTTGTTTAATGGTAGATGTGTAATAAAACTGAGAGAAATACCTGTTAGGGTAATTTTAGTGCCAAATTTAAATTTTTTTACAACATTTAGGAGTGAAACTTTGGTCTTAATGAGCGTCTCATGGATAGGAGTTATATGACTAGCACAAAAACCGTAACACTAAAAAAAAATTTCCACCCCAAATATGTGAGGTTCGCCCCTAGAATTGGTAGGAAAAGCATTCATCTTTAATGCTATGATGTGTGTACCGGTAGCACTTAGATTCTAGAACTTGCGATAGGACCATTCCGAATCCACAAGTGAGACTACATTCGTGTAGTTAGATTTACTACATGATAAGAGGCATTAGGATTAACCCATTGTTTTACACCTGTGTTTTTGTTATAATTACATTGACTTCATTGGTCAAGTAATTCTCCCACACCCCTGCGTTGTACTCATTTTTAGTACACGATACCCCTAGTACACCCCTCCGAGCCTATCTTTTCGTTTCTAACTTTAAGCATTTTACTTAAAGGAAGAATTTGTTACACCCCACTTAAATGTACACCCAAATCGCCTTAGCCTACCTTGTATGCACTCACCTTTAGTGCATTATTGTGACAACATTTGTTTAAACCCTTAGTTAATTATCTAATTGATTACATGGTTGCTAAGTCGAGTCATATCCTTGTACATATTGTTTTGGGACGATTGGGACTCGTGGGTAAAGTACTAGTGTAATGAAGTGATGGGGAAGAACAACATTATTACCCCCATATGTGCTAAATATTTTAAAAGTACTCCAAGTGTTTCGATTATCTTAATTCGAGTCATTAGAATAGTTATTTGTAAAGTATGTAAAAGTTCAAGTGTAAGGGAAGAACCGAGGCCCCTACGATGTATTATTTTGGATGGTAAGGCAAGAAAAAAAAATTCAAGAAAAATACAAAAAAAATGAGAAAAAGAAAAGTAGAAAAAACATACGGACTACCATCCCGTTTCTTCTTATGTTTATTTTATGTTTTTATTAGTTTTTGATTAGCTTAAGTCGAGTCTAGTCTTGGCTTAGCAACGCCATATTGTACATGTAATTAATCAAGATCTTTAACTCACCACCAGCAAAATATTCCTTTTCCAACAAAACCATGTTTATCATATCCCTACACCTCATTACAACCCTTTTGTAAAGTCCTCTTTGATAGTTTATCTTAGGTGCTTACGCCTAGTGGAGAAGGTTTTCGATCCTTTTCCAAGCCTATGGTAATCTATTTGCTATGACAGGTAGTGAGAGATATTGTCCATTTTCATTTATGAGATATAATTCTATGACCCCTGAGAGATGTGAGTATCTAAACACTACTTGTGAGGTGCTAGTGTGTAATCTCCGTGCTTATTATGATTGAAGGGGAACGATTATTTGTTGTAATTACTTTTATATTAGTGTTAAATGACCCCTAACTTGTATTTTGATTAGAATAAAAGCGCATTTGCTTGAGGACAAGCAAATCTCAAGTGTAAGGGTATTTGATAAGGCGAAAAGTGTACCGCTTTTCGGGGGTCATTTAAGCCCGAAATCGTATTTATTTGATCAAATATCGCCCTAAATCGTTCCTTTTGTCATTTTAGGTACTTTGGAGAGAAATTCTGGAAAAGGAAGCATTTTGGACGTTTTCAGAGCATAAAAGTGAAGAATTCGACAAAGTGTCAAAATCTGCTGGAACAGTACTCCAGACGGCGTCAAGACCCATCCTGACGGCGTCAAGCCTTGATAAGCCAGAACATATTAAAGAGGGACGGCGTCAAGAAGGCTATCAAGAAACCCTAACCACGGCGAGGTGACAGCGTCAAGCCCATAACGTGACGCCGTCAGATCTGTTTTTCTATATACATTCGCATAATTTTTAGTCATTCGTGTGGAACTTGTTAGAGAGAAAGCCTAGACGATCTTTGCAGCTTTTTTTAAGGGTTTTAAACCCTTGGATCTTCCATGTTACATTGAAGATAAGTAATCAATTAATCATTCAATATGTCTATGTGTTGTTTGATTCTATCTTGTTCTTGTCTTTTGTTTAACATGCTAGGCTAGATTTTCTTTGTGTTTGCTTAGATATAATGAAACCTAACTATTGATTATTGATTGAATGGTGTGTTATTAATTGTATTGGATAGGTGATTATCGATGTTAGGCTTAAGAAAACTGGCAGACTTCCGGTTGGTAACATGCTTGAACGTCTTAAGAANAGGGTATTTGATAAGGCAAAAAGTGTACCGCTTTTCGGGGGTCATTTAAGCCCTAAATCGTATTTATTTGATCAAATATCGCCCTAAATCGTTCCTTTTGGCATTTTAGGTACTTTGGAGAGAAATTCTGGAAAAGGAAGCATTATGGACGTTTTCGGAGCATAAAAGTGAAGAATTCGACAAAGTGTCAAAATCTGCTGGAACAGTACTCCAGACGGCGTCAAGACCATGCTTGACGGCGTCAAGCCTTGATAAGCCAAAACAGATTAAAGAGGGACGGCGTCAAGAAGGCTATCAAGAAACCCTAACCACGGCGAGGTGACGGCGTCAAGTCCATAACGTGACGCCGTCAGATCTGTTTTTCTATATATATTCGCATAATTTTTAGTCATTAGTGTGGAACTTTTTAGAGAGAAACCCTAGACGATTTTGCAGCTTTTTTAAGAGTTTTAAACCCTTGGATCTCTCATGTTACATTGAAGATAAGTAATCAATTAATAATTCAATATGTCTATGTGTTGTTTGATTCTATCTTGTTCTTGTCTTTTATTTAACATGCTAGGCTAGATTTTCTTTGTGTTTGCTTAGATCTAATGAAACCTAACTATTGATTATTGATTGAATGGTGTATTATTAATTGTATTGGATGGGTGATTATCGATGTTAGGCTTAAGAAAACTGGCAGACTTCCGGTTGGTAACATGCTTGAACGTCTTAAGAAACATGAACCAAGGTGTACTAAGGTTATTTTGATTGTATTTAATGCATGAGTGAATTCTAGTGATCCCATGTTAGGAGCTTCTTAGCCGGCTCGACATAGGAGTGAAGTAGGATCTCATAGAGTTAGGGGAAGTCCGTACACACCCCTACGAATGGTATTAAGGAATACAATCCGTCATCCACGCAATTAATACACACTAATCAATCGGTAAAAGATAGTTAGGGAGTAAGGAAATCTAAGTAAACACACTTCTCTCCATTATAGTTTTCACAACCATTTACTTTTTCGTTATTTTATTTTATTTGCATTAGTAGTAAATTGGGTTAGTTGACTAGCAACTAATTCCGCCCACTCTTCCAAAACCCGAGATTTTTACTTGCTTTCCTAAAAATATAAAATACAAAAAGAATATTCCCTCACCCCTAGACCTATTAGAGTAGTTTTTCAATCCTAACGACACTATTCCCTGAGAGAACGATCAATCCCCCGGTACTTGCCACTACACTATACTACATCGGTCAGGTACACTGCCTGATGGGGATTGCAAGCTTCTCAAGATCCCTTGAGAGGTAAAACCCTAGTGCGTGGTCGCAATCCCGCGCATCAGAAGTGTTTGAGAAGCATTAGATCTCTGTTAGTTGAATTATTCATGGTTAGTGAGACTTTTAGGATTCATTCTATCTGTGTGTGTTCTGCTTTCATCGTTAGATATATGGATGCTTTCGAATTCTTGTTGATAGTTGTTCATCCGTTAAGAAATTTAGAACTCATTGTAGAGTTTCCTATCGTCTGAATTTTCGCACTCAATCTGTTTTCTGATATTAGTTATCTGTTGCTAGTACGCATCCGTTGAACTGAATTATGATCTGCTTTGAATAAGATATGAAGTAATGAAATTCTGATAAGAAAGATCTGTCTGTTTGAAATCTGTTGGGAAAGTTTTCTAAATTGAGATTATTTCTGTGATCGAAAGATTCTGTGTTCGTTTCATTCTTGCAAATTCTGCAATTCAATTCGTTTCCGTCTGTTCTGTTTATTCAATTTCCGAGGACGGAAATTTCTTTTTAGAGGGGAAGAAGTTGCAATACCTCAAATTCTAAAACAAGCAAAATAACAAAAATGTCCCTAAGTTTAAGAATTTGTATTAACATTTAAATAAATACCAAATAAGCCCTAGAAATTTTGAATTTGGCAACATATGATCAAAATAAATTATGTATGAATAACATATGTCACTTTTCTAAAAGAATAAAAATAAATTCTGCATAAATAAATATGGGCCGAAATTTTTATTAAATTAATTTTATATATATATATATATATATATATATATATATATATATATATATATATATATATATATATATATATATATATATATATATATTAATTATAAAATAGAAATAGAAACAAATCCCAAATCAAATAGGAAACTTATATAATCTTTTATTTGGAACTTATCACAATAATATACAGCCAAGATAATTCTTATATCCATATATAAAAGAATGAAATAGATGGTGAACATAAGGAGGAAGTTGAAACAAATGAGGATGAGGTTAAGGAAGTTGAGATTGATAAGGAAGCTAAGATAAGTGGAGTAGAAGAAGTAGATGATGAAGAGGACTACTTCAATAGGTTGCCCACTAAGGAAGAACGTGCATACCATAAGGATTTATTCAATGACCCCGAAACACCATACTCCTTAGGTAACCCAATCATCAAAACCGGTGACCCTTCCAACATCAACATACCATGCAATATAGGTCACTTGCATGTTTGGAAGGCTTACATAGATCTTAAGTCCCCAATAAACGTCATGACTAGAGCCCACTACAATCTAATAATGAAAAAGCAACTGGGACTTAGAACATTTCCTAGCACGGGGTGGATAAGCAATTTTGTAGGTAGAGTTAGGGGACTACATGACTATATACGGAATTTCACCTACGTCACCGACTTCGTGATCATTGAGGATATTCGTCCGGTAGTTGACACATGCTTAACTCAAGTAGTTTTTGGAAAGCCGTTTGTTGAGGCCTCTAAAATGAATTATGACCCATCCCTAGGGATATTTAGATTCAGGGACGAGACCGATGATATAGCTTACCAAATGCCTTATAAGATAGAGCAATACCGACTCTTGTCAAACATCGAGAAGAAGCACAAGCAAGCGGTCTACTATAGGAATGACAAGGATAGAAGTAGAGGAGTAGACTATGTCATGTGTAGGATATTTGGGTTCTACAAAGAATGCTTGCAACTAGGTCCGGAATATAAGACTAAGCCTGAGGATGACCTAGAGGATGTGACCAATGATGGAGTCACATAATAGAGCCCGTGACTTTGAGTCTAGCTACAAGACTCGTTAATAAAGAAAAGCGCTTCTTGGGAGGCAACCCAAGCTTTGTGTGTTTATTTATTTGTTTGTTTGTTTTTATTTCCATGTGTATGTTTAATTTTTATCGTTATTGATTCATGTTTCTAAATTGTGAAAATGCTTTATTTTGTTTTTAACTTCGTCTTAACTACATATAAAGGTATTTTGCAAAAGATAAGTGTAAGGGGAATCCAAATAGGTTTATAAGAATAAATGAACATGAATCATAACAATATTAAATTAGCATACATATTAGTACTTGTTTGAGTCAAATGCTTGTATCGAGTCATAATGATATTT
Organism: Artemisia annua; assembly: GCA_014162995.1. NCBI lineage: Eukaryota > Viridiplantae > Streptophyta > Magnoliopsida > Asterales > Asteraceae > Artemisia > Artemisia annua. Next base: position 30,095 of record LBNU01000661.1, on the reverse strand, counting down.
TGCAGGATTTCCAGGAAGTAAGAATTGAGTTTTTCCAGAAATTTTCCGGAAACTTAACATGAAAAATCTGTCAGATCACTTCTGACGGCGTCAAGCCCTAGGCTGACGGCGTCAGGCACTGTTTTTTGGAATTTTTGAAAGTTTTGTTTTTCTTCCGGAATCATAAAATGCTTTATAAAATCTCTAACTTATAAACTCCAGGAATCTGCAAAATATTCATTCCACAAGCATTATATACTTATACAGATTTATCCCGCCGATGTTATGCAGGTTTTTTTGGTTGTTTTCTCAGGTTTAACAGGTTATTTTGGACAAGAAGATGATTTATATTTCGGAAGGGAAGCTTTGAGTGTTCATTTTCTTGGAAGAAGATCTAACCATGTTACCCCTTTATCTACCGAGCGAATCAGGGGAGTATTTGNCCCGTTTCATGACGGGGTGTTAGTCACGATCCGTTCGAGGACGGAGTGTTATGCACAACCCGTTTCTAAAATGCAAAGATTGGTAGAAAATTACTTTCCGAAGCGGAGAGTTTTACTTGTCATTAATCATTACATAGTTAACTAGTACAATTTCTTAAAGAAAACATTTCCGAAGGTTGATGGCATGCCAAGTGCGAGGCACTTCCCTTTCTTCCATGGTCTGAAGTTTGTATGAACTGTTGTCGTAGGCTCCAACCACTCGGTATGGTCCTTCCCAGTTAGGACCGAGCTTACCCTGATTTTCCACCCAGATTGCTTCGTTTTTCCTGTACACAAAGTCTCCAACTTTAAATGCCACCGGCCCTACCCTTCGGTTGTAGTATTGCTCCACCTTGGACTTATACTTGGCTTCCCGGATAGTTGCCATCTCTCTTCTTGTAACAAACCAAAATTTTCCAGACTGATTTTTAATAATAAATTATATTTATTATTTCTTAAATTTCACTTTCGGACCTTTCCGAACTTATTTGAATCGAATACGAGAGATTTTCTCGCAAAACATTAAAACTACCCATTTCGCGTTCCGGCACAACTATAAACGCATTAAACTATTTAATATATTATTATATTAATTACGAGAAAATAGTAGTGTAAATACTCGTTTTTCATGGAAAAATCATTTTAAGCGCAATGACGTAACTTTCGTATCTCGAATTGATCGTTTACTAACCTAAATGGGTCCCACGCTCTTAATATATATAAGATTACTAAATTACAGATTTGGTCCCTTTGATTAAAGTTACCCCGCTGCCCCTAGACTTTAGTATTTGGCAGATTTGGACCCTAGGGTTTTCTTGGACAGTATAAAAAGGCTTATATAACCCTAAAAAGCTCATTTCTATAACTCTTACCTCCCACCTCACATTTCTGGCGCCGCTATCATTTTCCGGCCAGATTCCGGCCACCTCAATCTCGCGCCGCTGCTTCGAGACAAGGTTGATCGGGATAGATCGGGTTGTTTGGAGTTACTTGGGGTGGTTTTTGCTTGTGTTTCGGTTCGAGTAACACCATGCCGTCGCCACCACAACCACTACAGCCACCTCCATCTCGTTGTCCATTTTGTTATGCCGAAAACAAAAACCTCATTGTATATTTTTCTTTTGGTTCTAAACCGGTTAATAAAAGAATCTGATTATATAAATTGTTAGAATCATTTCGTGGGTCTAAAAGCAAGATTTGATATGGTTTGATAAATTTCGTGTGGTTGGAAAATATTAAAAGGAGGTGTTTGTTTATCTTTAAGAACCGAGTTACTCAACTCAGGTGAGTCGAGTCGACTCAGCCGAGTTGAGCTGACTTCGTGGTTGTTTTGTGCCTATTTGTGCTCGGCTCGACAACCCACGTAGGGATGTTCGTGTTGCATTTTATTGACCCTCGGTGATTAGTGAAACCCGTTTAAGTTTGTGTTGTTGTTGTGTTATTATTGATTTGGGTCGAGTGAGACACCAACAAGGGTGCGTTTGTTCAGTTAGTTAATGAGACACCACAAAAGATGTATGTGTACTCGTTTGTGTATCTCGGCTCATCACCACCCACGTAGGGTGTGTTTTGTTTGTCTCGGCTAAGCCACCCAAGTAGGGTGTGTTTGTGAAGCTTTTTGTTCGACCACACCCGCAGAGGGTGTGTGTTTTGTTGGTCTCGGTTCGACAAGTGATGAGACGAAAAGTGTACCGCTTTTCGGGGGTCATTTAAGCCCTAAATCGTATTTATTTGATCAATTATTGCTCTAAATCGTTCCTTTTGTCATTTTAGGTACTTTGGAGAAGAATTCTAGAAAAGGAAGCATTTGGGATGTTTTTGGAGCATTAAAGTGAAGAATTCGACAAAGTGCTAAAGTCTGATGAATAGTACCCGTGACGGCGTCAAGGCTATAACGTGACGCCGTCAAGCCTTGATAGGCCAGAACGATTTATAACGTGACGGCCTGGTGACGGCGTCAAGCTTATACTTGATGGCCATCACGTTATACGGGCTAACGCCGTCAGAACCCCTCGGACTGCAAATTGCCTATAAATACAGCCTCATAACTTCATTATTTTCAAGCCCCCAACCCTAGGTCCGATTTTTTGGTTTGGGTAGGTGTTTTTCCAGTAGATTAGAAGGCTTATTTCATTACTTTATCATCTTTGATCGTTGATTTGATCATCAAAGAGTGTGGAACTTTTGTGTGGACCTTTTTAGAGAGAAACCCTAGACGATTTTTGCAGTTTTTTTAAGGGTTTTAAACCCTTGGATCTCTCATGTTACATTGAAGATAAGTAATCAATTAATCATTCAATATGTCTATGTGTTGTTTGATTCTATCTTGTACTTGTCTTTTGTTTAACATGCTAGGCTAGATTTTCTTTGTGTTTGCTTAGATCTAATGAAACCTAACTATTGATTATTGATTGAATGGTGTGTTATTAATCGTATTGGATGGGTGATTATCGATGTTAGGCTTAAGAAAACTGGCAGACTTCCGGTTGGTAACATGCTTGAACGTCTTAAGAAACATGAACCAAGGTGTACTAAGGTTATTTTAATTGTATTTAATGCATGAGTGAATTCTAGTGATCCCATGTTAGGAGCTTCTTAGCCGGCTCGACATAGGAGTGAAGTAGGATCTCATAGAGTTAGGGGAAGTCCGTACACATGATTGATAATTATAGTACGTATATACAAATAGATGAGACCTTTAGCCCGGAAATAGCTAATGAGGTCAAACTACGTATACCGGGAGTATTAGATATCCCCGGGTCGTGTCCGTATGAGGTGTGAAATGCGAAGTCGAGAACCGTTTTGTGATCGGGTGATTTGAATGGGGTTTAAAGAGATTTTGAGACTTTAAACTAATTTAAACAAATAACAACTCAAAATAACTCAAATAAACAAACTATGAAAGCACGTAAGTAACAATTACACTAAAACGTAATCTAAACCTAAAATGTAACGCGCAAAATCTAAAAAAGTAAACTAAAAGGGCAATTACCTAAATTAAACTACGATTTTGAAATTAGAAATAAAAAACTATTTAAAAACTTATAAAAACCTTAAACGTAACTTAAATTAACTAGAAACATAAGTAATAGTGAAAACGGGCCGTTACCGGGCTCGGTAACGGCTTTAAAAGTGAACTTTGAAATCTAAAAGACCTACGGGGTTCAAATTAGTTTTCCTACATACTAAATGATAAAAGAAAATTTTGGCAAAAGAAAAATATATATATTTTTTTGGACTTTTTATTTATTTAATATGATTTAAAAATGATTTAAAAGAAATTTAAATGACTAAAAATAGTGGAACAAATTATAAAAATATGAAATTCTTAGGTTAACTACTTTAAAGTATTCTAAATTTAAGAAGAATAAAAGCTTGGAAAAAATTAAACTAGAAAAGCTGGTATAAGCTAAAACAGACATAAGCTTGTAAAGGGAAAATAAGAAGAAATATAAATGAATTATAAAGGGGAAGGTATAACAAGAAAATCCTACGGGTTCAGTTGGTTTGAGGAGTGTGTGCTATGTCTGTTAGGGCTTGAGAGAC
>LBNU01000661.1:8606-26061 GCA_014162995.1 Artemisia annua | reverse complement strand
GTTTGGAATTAATTTGTAATCGGGTTTATTAAATAAAAAGAAAATAAAATAAGAAGGAAGCGTGGAACCTAGGGTTAGGGTTTTTGGTATGAAATCTGGTCATTAATGATGTTTTAAGGTTGTAATAAATGCTAGTAAGGATTGGGTAAAATTAGGGTTAAGGTTTGATAAGTTTTTGTATTAACCGAATTGATATAAAAAGTATAAGCGGATGTTTTGTAATTTTATAAACTTAAGGATTATTTTTGTAAAGTATATTGGACCAGGGTAACTGTATAAAATTAGTACAAGGGTGGAAAGTGTAAGTTTTGTAATTAAAAGGATTAATTTGTGGGTTATACTATATAAAGGGTACGAATTGTATTTTTATTAAGTTAAAGGGTTAAACTTGTAAGTTATGGAAGTTAATGGTTGTTTAGTATAAATATGATATTAAAGGGTTGGGGTGTAACTTTGGATAATTAAAGGCTTAATGTATAAATATGAAGATTATAAGGATTAAATTGTAATTTATTTAATTAAAGGTTTAATTTGTAAAATATGAAAGCTAAAGGGCTAATATGGAAAATATGTAAAACATATGATATTTACATTTAAAACCTTACACCATAATTTAATTACACTTTAACCCTAAACTATTATTAATTGTCATAATTAAACCCTAAGTCAAATTAATAACTTATTTTAAATACTTAAATCTGTTAATTAGGGAAACTTTCTAAATATAGAAACTTACTAATTCTAGAAACCTACTAAATATGAAAAGTTACTAAAAATGGAAGCTGATTAAGAAGAGTAATCTGATTTAAGATAAAGTTACTAACAATAAAATGAACCATATTTCAGGTTGATATATTGAAGAAGAAGTGAACTCTTCCCTTTGTGATTCTTTCCTTTTTGATCTCATTGCTTTGCTAAGGTACGGATATGAACCTTTGATATGAACCTTCTGTTTGAACCTTTACTATGATAAACCTTTGCTATGAACTTTCTGTTATGAACCTTTGGCATGAACCTTTGTTATCTGAACCTTTTGATATGACAACTATGTTTTGAACCCTTGTTATGAACCTTATGATTACCTGAGCTTCACTAGGCATGGGGTTTCCATATCCGTGTTAGAGATGGACCTCTAACATGACTCTAGGGCAGTAGAGTGATGTTCTGCCACGTCCCTTTGATTGGTCTGCATGTGAATGGGTAGGGGCGTATGGATGCATCCTAGATCAGTTTCTGTTTCTGTTATGATATGATATTGTCTGGTGAATGTGGCTGTGTGTGCAATACACGTCCTTCACAATTCTGGGAGCTAGCTACTCCACTTAGATTATGATATGATTAATATATGTTTATGAGCTTATGGTATTATTATGGTTCTGACTCTGTTTATACAGGTGACTCTATAGATTCCTTACTTAACCTACACAATTTATTTTTGTATTATCCGTTATACCTAATTATGTTTCCCGAACTATATCATTGTACTTCATCATTTATTTCAGTTTATTATTGTTATATCCGTTCACTGAGCTTTCGTAGCTCAGCCGCATTTCTTTTCTTCACGGCAGGTATTCAAGATAGCTTGTGGGATAGCTTATCTAGGATTCGAGAGTAGAGCTGAGTGCTGTTTGGACCATTGTCAACTTAGACTAAAGTTATTTATGTAATATTTCCACTTTTGTTTAGTTATGTATGTTCTGATATGAAACCATTATTGTGACATCTTTACCCTTGTCAGGTTGGGGTGTTACATTTGTGGTGTTAGATTCCTTCCATGTCTCAAATGTTTAGGTTTGGGAGGGTACCAAAAAGAGATGAAGAAGACCGTGAAAGAGATAGACAGTATACTCGAGGGATGGTTAAAAGAGCATCGGAGACAAAGAGAATATGGATGGTTAAAAGAGCACTATAGACAAAGAGAATATGGAGAGCATCAGATGAACGCGAGCACGACTTCATGATTGATTTCCATCCTTGAAGATGTGCATATGTATGAGCTTTATGCTTCTCCGCATTTGTCAATTTTATTTTAGTTCTATTATTAAAATTTTCAAGATGGAACTTTGAATATGCTTAGTCGAGAGTCTATTCTAGAAGAGCTATGAGTATCAGGAGTAAAATTACATGTCTCATGATTCAATATTCTTTCTTGGGTCAAAATATAGGGAGCAATACGTAGAGAGTACATTTAGGAGATAACTCTAAATAATATAACCCTCAACCCTTGCTTCTTTTTCTTATTATTTTCTTTAGTAAACCCAACTTCCTGTATGAAACGTTATAATTCAAAAGTGTTAACACTAAAATATATTTTTTATTTGTGAACAAAATCTTGTGTTGAGTTAAAGTGATTACCTCTTGTAGAGATACATACATTTATATTGCATAAGACACCAAAAAGAGCATTACTCGCTAAATGTGTTACAAGGTGTTCTATTGAGTCATAGAATCCGGGTGGAAAAATTTTCTCCAACTTACAAACAGTTTCAACATTACCTTTTTGCAATTTTTCTAAATCATTAATGTGTCAAACCAATGAGCATATTGCCTAACAAAGTGTGAAAGCCTCTTACTCTTCAGGACCCATTCAAGACTACACCCAAGATGAAGAATAGAAAAAGGACAGTGGGAACTGAACGTGAAATGTATGTCCATGGCCTTCAGTGCAACAAGATTTCTCCTGAAGGAGTTCCATTCAAATAAGGTCATGTCACTTAAACCCCTGAACATGGTATCTTCTTCTCAGATATTTTTGGTGAATTAGCCTTTCAAAGTCTCTAAAATGAACTTGGTGGACGTACACACAAATACTCTTTATTTTCAAGATTTGTGTCTCATAAGAAAAGACTCCTGAATCTCTGAGATTGGTCAAGATCTTGGATGGTGAACCTGAAAAGAGGGATGGCAAGGACTTCCTCTTAACAAAGAAAGCGAAGCTGATGGACATTATTGGAGAACAAGCCTGAACAAGGGACTTTTGTATTTTTCTGTTTTGTGTTGACGTAATCTATTAATTTGTCTCATTTGTTCTTAGAATCAGTTTAGATTTTACTTTACTTTAACTCGGTTAGCAAGAAGAAGTTGCTATGCTCATTCACACTGAATAACATTTATGCTAATTTCTATATCCAAAGAGGTGGGATTGTTGGGCCATTTCAGAGCCCAATGATCTTCGACTAGGATTTGAACATAAAATATCATAAATACAAATGAATTCCCTGAATGAAAGAACATTCAAGAAGTCATCTTCAGAGTTCTTCAGAGAAAAAATAAAGTCTCGCCATTTCTTGAGACGGAACTCAGTAAATAAAGCCCTGAACCTAAAAGTAAAATAACTAAGTGTCTGAAATTTAGGCGGAAACTTTTTTGAGAAGATAAATAGAAAGATACTTATCAAAGAAAGTCAAAGAATTACAAGAGTTGGTAAAAAGGGGAAAAACGTTGTCAACATTGTTCCCTAAAGTGAGATGCTTGATACGTCCCTATTAGCCCACGGATATCCACTTCGATCTTTGCCTATATAAGAGAATGTTGTAAATGAGTAAATGTTATCTCGTACAATTAGGCTATGTTTGGCGCAAAGCTTTTTGGAGCTTTTTGGGGCGATTAGCGGTGAGTAATGAGCTTTTTGATTTTTAGTGTTTGTTTGGCAAAGAGCGGTGAGCTTTGCTATTTTTTAGGAAAGCTAATTTTTCCAATGCTTCTTTAAGAAGCTGTGAGCGGTGAGCAGTGAGCTGTGGTTACAGCTCACAGCTACTGATCACAGCTCACTGCTACTGCTCACAGCTACTTTTGCCAAACATAGCCTTAATGTGATACACATTTACGAGAAAGAATTAAGTCCCTGAATCCATTGAGAGTGTTAATATAGTTCTTACGTAAACAAATACTTTGATTAGTGTTTAAGTTAACGAGGAGGTCACCATACTTTGTCATTCAACTTAGATTGTATTTCGCAAACAATCTTATTAAGTTGGGAAAAATCTTTAATAATGTACCATACTTGTCACAAAAATTACTTTTGTGTAGCGAACAAAAAAAATAGCTTTTTGATGTACTGAACTTTCATTTTTTTGGCCTTTTTGATGTACTATTGACATTTTTGCCCCTCAAATTATTAAAAATCCAAGGGCAAAAATGTCACGAAAATACATCAAAAAGGACAAAAAGTCAAGTATAAGAGGTAGAAAGACTATTTTTTTTGTTCACTACACGAAAGTAATTTTTGTGACAAGTATGGTACATTATTAAAGATTTTTCCCTATTAAGTTCTTTGATTCATTTGTAATAAAAATTTAAACATTGAAAAACACTTGCGTCATTTCTTTCTTACTTGTTATCTTGTTAAACGTTTTTATACTTTACGGGCATAGAATTTAGTACTTGGTTTGTAACCAACTAAAAACAAACAACAATTTGATATTAATCAATTATTTTGGATTTGTCAGACTGGACAATAAATCTTCTATTATCAGGCTTGGACAAAAGGTGATAAGACACAATGCCTGACAGCCACTACTTTCGTATATATCCGAAAGTAGAATGGACGTACCACGGAACACAAGATTACAAGAAACAAATTGCTGCCAAGCTTCATCTTCATCTCTCTCATCCTGGTCAAAGAAACCCACAAAGCCATTTCAGTTTTGTTCTTAGTTTCTTGTTAAATCAGTTTATGAATTAGAGAAACCCACACAATACTTATTTCAACCCTTTTAATATATTGGATTAGTTATATATGCATGGTAAATAGTGATCATCCTTTCAAATAAAAAAAACTCATGAAGATACATCTCTTAATCTCAACAGTAGTTATTATAATTGCAATAACTTTCGTGATACAAAACTTGTACCGAAAGTGGGCTAGGGTAAGCAATGACGAGAAAAAAAACCCGCCTCAACCGAAGGGTGCTTTGCCCTTAATCGGACACTTACACCTGATAGCAGGTAGAACTAAGATACCTCACAAGGTTTTAGGTAATATGGCAGAAGCATGCGGACCCATATTTATTGTCAAGCTAGGGGTTCACCAGGCTTTGGTAGTGAGTGATGCGGAGATAGCGAAAGAGTGCTTCACCAAAAACGACCTGGTCTTTGCTACTAGACCAAAGTCGTTGGTTGTAGAGCTCATGGGTTATAACTATGCAATGTTTGGTTTAGCTCCATATGGGGATTACTGGCGAACAATGCGCAAAATGGTCATGATTAAGGTTCTCTCTCAAAGACGTGTTGAGATGCTAAGCTCTATTCGAGTCTCGGAAGTTAGAACATCCATGAAACATATTTGTGAGGCTTGGGTACGAAACAAAGAGAGTACAGGCTCCAACAAACTACAAGTGCAGATTAAAAAACTCTTTGAGAACTTTCAATTAAACATTATAACAAGGACGGTTTCAGGAAAGAGGTTTTCTCCTGGTGATGAAGAAAGTGCTCGAGTTCTTGCGGTGGCAAGGAAATTCCTTGAGTTGCTCGGAACTTTTGTGGTGTCGGATTTCCTTCCCTATGTCAAGTGTTTGGATTTGGGAGGACATCAGAAAGAGATGAAGAAAACAGCGAAAGAGATAGACAATATCTTAGAGAGATGGTTAGAGGAGCACCGGAAACAAAGAGAGTCTGGTGAACAACAATGTGAAGGCGAGCATGACTTCATGAATGTATTCATTTCCATGCTTGAAGGTGCTTCTGGAGAAGAGTTTACTGGGTTTGACCACATTACAATGATCAAGGCAACAAGTCTAGTAAGCTAACTATTCTAGCTCCTTCATATATTTACTAGACGGGTACCGCGCGTCCTGCAGCGGGTACACGTGTAATTAATTATTCGACGAACAAATATTTATAATTTCAAACATCAAATAATTTGGTCACCTTTAAATAATCATTTTCAGACTTAAGAGAGTATAACATAGTATCCGCGCAAACCAGACATTCTGAAACGGTTTTTGAATTTTTTGAGATTCGGTACTCATAGATGACCATTTTGATTGTCAACTATTTTCGATGGTGGTGTGTAAAATATTAGGAAAAATGGAGATATAAATGAGGTGAAAATGTGATTTTTACATATTTTGAGAGAAAAGTTGCAACTTTTTATTTTGGGGCAATTTCATATATACCCAACTTTAACACCATAATTCCATATTTTCCCAACACATGCTTTAAAAACATTGTACTTATGCACTAAAAACTTGTGTTTTGGGGAAATATGGAATTTTGATATTTAAGTTGGGTAAATATGGAATTATCCCTTTTATTTTACCACTGCTTTCGATACATGTATTTTTTTTAAAGAACAATATGGAGCATCATAATCAAGTTAAAGTAGGATTACGTTCATATAATTTATAAATGTGTAAACTTTATGATCTTGTATATGAGTAATTCAATGACCAAATTTATAACGCAGGAGTACAAATTTATAAATTATAAGATAGTGAACTTATGAGTAATTCAATGAACTCGATTATGAATTTGACTCATGATTAATTTGATAGTTATAAAATTGAATACTCCATCAATACTAAGATGTATGTTACAAATTCGCGGTTTTTTCAACAATATTAAGATCTTGGCATAAATAGTAAGTGTGTAACTTAATTGTTTTTAAGAATACTATAAAAAGAATGACCCAAATGGTTTATTGTAATATCTATATCTACTAAAAGATTCAATCGTAAATTTATTGTGGAGTTTTAAAGCTTCATTTAAAACAAAAAAAATATGTAAATAAATGTTCGGATGGTTCGGTTTCAAGACTTAATGGTTTAAAATCTTCTTATCTTTTCAGTTGCTTACAAGTAATTGCATCAATAAGTCTTTAAATATGACTTTTAAGTTGTATTTGAAGATTATAAATAACAAACTATCACCATCTTCACCATCATCATTTTTTTTAACGATTCTTCACCACCATCATATGAAAATGATATCGGTTTTTTTCAAATGATATCCGTTTTTGAGTTGAATACATAACCCATCATTGATCTATTTTTAGCTTCGTAAAACACCGAATCTCAAAAAACAAAATATCGAAACTCAAACCAAATCAAAATACCGAATCTAAAATCCTACAAGTATACATATCCCACAATCAACACCACAAATTGCACTATCATATCCTCCTTCACGTAATAACATAAACCCATCATCTTCTAACCTAAACTTTGACACGAATCAAAGAACCAAAGATCTCAGTTTTTCCTTGAAATAGAACACAGAAAAACATAAAAAGATCTCAGATTTAAACTTGCTTTCAAAACTTTGAAGTTTCACAAGTTGTTGAAAACCATCATAGATCTATTAAAAGCATAGCTGTTCTTTAAATATCCGAAAATAAAAAAAAAAAAAAAAAAAAAGGAAAGAAAAAAACAAACAAAATTTCATCCCTTCTTTCTATCNAAAAAAAAAAAAAAAAAAAAACAGTACCTACCCGAGACCCATTAAGGATCTTGAAGCCGAAAGACATCCATTCTTCGTGGGTTACTCGAAACCAAGAGTTCAAAAAAGGTTCTTGATTTATGTTTGATTTGTTGTTCGGTTATCATAATTTGTTTAGTCAGTTATTAAGTTTGTGATGTTTAAAGAAAGAGAAGAAATCGTTTTCTTGGTGGCTGCAAGAATGAAAAGGGGGACATGTGTTTTGAGAGAGTGTGTTTAGGGTAACAAAAAAATTAGGGTACAAATGAGTTGAGGGCATGTTTGGTAGAGAGAATTTAAAGGAAATGAAATGAAGCAGAGAATAGAATTTCAGAGAATAGAAATCAGTAGAGAAATTTGATTGATTATATAGTTTGGTAACAACAGAGAGTTGGCCAGAGAAATGTGTAAAATTCATTTTTGACATTTTTAAATCGTTAACAATATAAACGTTCTACAACAATAATTAAGTTACAAAATTTAATTTTGAAATAAATAAAATGAACAAGAATAAGTTACATTATAAAGGACAAATATAAACGTTCTACAACAATATTTAACAGTTACGTTGTTATAAAAAAATTGTTCACTAGTAAAATAGTTAGTTTTAAATAAAAAATAAATTAGTCGTACTTTCTTTTGCCCTCATTCATTGTTACATTTATTGTTTGTCATTTTCTAAATAAAACATGAACTGAGAAAACCATTTCCATTCTAAATGAAGTGGAATTAACAAGACAAAAAAATACACTAGCGAGAATTTGGATGGAGATTTAATTCTCCGCTTTTTTTTTCCTTGTCATACCAAACAAAGGAAATGTAGATATTTCCATTTCTTTTTCTTCTTTTCTCCTTACCAAACATGCCCTGAGGGTTTTTTTTTTTTTTTTTTTTTTTTTTTTTTTTTTTTTTTTTTTTTTTTTTTTTTTTTTTTTTTTTTTTTTTTTTTTTTTTTTTTTTTTTTTTTTTTTTTTTTTTTGACTATAAAAGATATGTAACAAAATATTTATTTGTAAAAGTATTTAAATATATATTTTACTATTTTCTTTTGCTTATCATAAGATCTCATTGAATATAGGAGTTCTTTAGCAGCAAACCAACCATTCTCTCCATCATCTTGGAATATAGGAGTTCTTTAGCAGCAAACCAACCATTCTCTCCATCATGTTTTAACTGTTATAAATATTTTATCAAATCTAAAAGATAAAAAGAACAAGACATTTTGACTTGTGCGATGCATGGATTTTGTTTGCCATAAAGATCGATCTTTTATTTGTGCCAATAACTCAATAATATAGGACATACTTTTATGCGCTAAAATTATATACAAATTTATTCATGTCAAGGTTTAGTTGACCTTTTTATTTATTTATTTATTTATTTATTTATTTATTTTTAATTCAATACAAATTTATTCATGTCAAGGTTTAGTTGACCCTTTTTTTTTTTTTTTTTTTTTTTTTTTTTTTTTTTTGTAATTCAAAACAAATACATACTCTTTAAGAGTACAAATGTATCGGATCAAGTAGTACAATATTTTATGTGACTTATTAGAAATAAGTCAAATATTATTTGTAGATTATATGGATTTAGTATGTTAGTTTTTATATAACAATCAAATAAGTGTTGTCGGCTTAATTTGACGCCCCAATTTTACCTGCGGGGAGCTATTATCTTTTTTAACAAGTGAACAAAACCAACTCACATGTTTAGTAGATTGGTCTTTGCAATGCTCATTGGTGGACAAGCTAATCAATTTTTGTTCAAAAAAGTTGAGTTTTAGACATAAGCAAAAAAAAAAAAAAAAAATGTACATCGCACGGGTCCGAATGCCTCGTAAGATGTAAGTTTTGCAATGACTTTGGTCCTTCTGTTTCAGACTTGACTGTCTTCGCCTTGTTACAGTTTGGATTGCATCGGATTGAGACTCCGTCTAGTAACGAGTTCGCACTCTGGGACCCTCTGAAGCTGTCTGGTCGTTTTTTTGTTTGAGTTTTACTTTCTGTTTGGCAAACTCTCAATGTTTACCGTTGCAACATTGTGACTTTGAGAGGGGTGTTAGTTGAATAAGGCCCATTTGGCCCGTAACAGTTTATGCCCATTTAGCATTTAGATTTTCCCGTGTTTAGTTTCTATTTAATCTTCAATAATGTACAGTATTCATCAAATCTGATTAATATATTTCAGTATTTCAATTCCCTCTGATTTCTGCATATCAAAACCTAATTAGAAGCAATTGCATTAGTAACTTTCTCTTGATCTTTTTGATATTTTTATAGTGGAATTCCATTCACCAGGTTTGAAGTTACCCAAAAAAACAATTGTAGACTTAAATTGATACCCCATATGTTTCTATGAAATAAGATAACTACACACACAAGTTAGTTATAACTTATAACCAGGCACTTATTTCATTTCTTTAAATTATTACAGGTAATACTCACGGGAGGCCTTGACACAACACATGCGACTTTAACCTCTGCTTTATCTTTGTTGCTCAACAACCCAAAAGCATTAAAAATGGCTCAAGAAGAACTTGATGCTCACGTTGGAAGAGATAGACTGGTGGAGGAATCAGATATTACAAACTTAGTTTACCTCCAAGCTATCATCAAAGAGACATTGCGCTTACACCCACCCGCACAGATCTCACCTGCTCACGAGTCCATTGATAATTGCATTGTAGCTGGCTACAACATCCCAAAAGGCACTCGCTTGATGGTAAATCTTTGGAAGTTGCATCGTGATCCTAATGTATGGTCAGATCCTGACCAATTTCAACCAGAAAGGTTCTTGACAAGCAATAAGGATATTGACTACCAGGGTCAACAATATGATTATCTTCCATTTGGTAGTGGTAGAAGAATCTGCCCAGGTATTTCATTTGCAATCAAGACTTTGCATTTTACGTTAGCTAGTGCATTACAAGGGTTTGAGCTAGCTAAGCCCTCAAATAAGGTTGATGCGAATGAAGGCGTCGGATTGACTGACATAAACGATTTCCCACTTGAAGTTATTCTCAGCCCTCGTTTATCCATTGATAAGTACCATAACGCCACTGAATGAAATATATTGGTTTCGATCAGTCAACCCAATTCCCAACTCCAACAAGCATTTTACGTATGTACTGTCAAGCATGATTAATTCCTTGTCCATGTGTGTGAAAAGTAAGTTTGAAAGGTTTGCTAGTACAAATCCTATTTACTGTCATTTTAAGGAACTTTAGAAATCCAGCATATGTACGTTATTTTCTTACTGGCCGATGGTTTTATAATATCAAAAAACCTCAGAGTTGATTTTGATATCATAGATTGTGAGGAATAATTTGAATGTTGCAATTATATGTGTTACATGGAATTTATTATTTTATATATCTGGATCATTGTCACAGGTAATATCAGAAAATATATCACTATGTCAAAGTTAAAACCTAAGGCAGCTATAAAATGTTGTACTGTATTAATACTTGAAAACATTATGACTACAAGATATGTGACTCTTGCTCACTTATGTGTGTTCAAAATTGGTACATGCATGCATGCTCTTCTACCAAAATTATTTCAAGCAAATATTAAAATTTACAACAATATTGTGGGTAGGGTTTTGGTTGGTAAATGGTGGTGGAGTTTTAAGGTGGAGGGCGATGTTTTGGGGAGTAGGATAATTAAGAGTATTTATGGGAGTAATGGTGGGTTAGGTAGTGTGAGCTTGATTAAAGAGGTTTGTTGTGGTGGGGTGTGGGGTGATATATTGAGGGTTGGGGTAAGATAAATTGGGAATTGAGTAGTTTACTAATTCATTTGTTAGGAAAGTAGGAAATGGGTCGGATACTTCTTAAGATTGGTGGTGGGGTAATATAAGGTTTAAAGATAGATTTAATAGATTATACCATTTAGATTGTGGAAAGGAGGCGAAGGTGGCAGAAAAGGGGTCTTGGGTTGAGGATGTTTGGAGGTGTGGGAGTGGGAGTGGGATTGGGTTAGAGAGCCAAGGGGTCGAGCTCACGGTAAGTTGGAGGAGCTAATGGGGGGTTTGAGGTTATTTTACGGTATCTTGTGATTGCAGGGACACATTGACACTGCTTCTTGAAGACAATGTGCGATTCACGGTCAACGCATTGACAAAATTGGTGGATAGCAAGTACTTACATGAGGATGCGGGATCAAGAGACGATGCGGATCAAGAGAGGATGCGGTCCAGGCATTGACAAAAAAAAGTTAACATATTTATTTGGCACACACTAAAAAGGAGGCTCCTGGTTAGCTAGATGTGAACTTGACAAAAGAGGTATTGATCTAGATAGCTGTAACACCCCCATTTTCATAGACCGCAGCGAATGTTAGGTCTGGGGTATTACTTCATAGAAACAAAGACAAGATAATAGAAAACGACTCGAAAAGAGACGTTTTTGAAAAAGGTGTTATCATTCATTTATTTATCAGAGTTTTTACTGTAAAAGATGTACTTTTATCAAAAGATAGGTCCCTAAGATACGTTTTAAAGCAAAAACAGATGAATGATAACTATTATGGACGTCCTTATGTCCAGTTCTTCTCCGTGCCAGGGTTCCTAAAGAGCTCAATTACCTAGGATAACATGCTTGAAAGTCAACACTAAGGTTGAGTGAGAGTCATAGGTTTAAGTAGATATAGAGTGAATACAAGTTCCACAGGGTTCAGGTTAAACCCTATGTGTGGAAAAGTTTAGTGATAGAGGGTATGTTGTACTAAGCTCATGAACCACACGTTAACAGTCCAAATCATGGGGTCTGCAGACCAAACCATGATGGGACGGGAAGGATAACTTGCCAAAGTTAATCCTTCAGAAGGTTCAAATATAATACTTATTGGTATCCTCCAGAGAGAGGCATACCAACGGGAGTTGTCAAACTCCAATAGATCTATCAATTATATTCGCGTTCACTCGCAAGTGATTAGATTCATGAATTTAGATATGTAGCAGTGGCAAGTAGTTTACTCGTGCAACAACCAAAGAAAAAGACTTGTATTCGATTTAAAGCATGTATCCCCCTCACAGGGTTGTAAAGCATTTAAAAGAGTGAGGTTATGAAAACTCACCTGAGTCTAAGGTAAGTAGGGTAAGAGTTTAGACAGCTCAATCACGTATCCTGGGGGTAGTGTAGGTGTGTGTATGTCAAGTCCTAGTTTAGGTTTTTAAGTTTTTCAAGTAATCAATCTTAGGGTTTCTAAATATAACATAACACCGTTCGGGCCATCATAATCCAGAAATACATACTCCTCACATGAAGCTCCCTAGTATTGTATTATGTTACTTAACATAATACCGTTCGGGCCATCATAATTCAGAAGTACATATTCCTCACATGAAGCTCCCTAGTATTGTGTCATATTGTTATTAGATATTAGTTATAACATAACACTGTTCGGGCCATCATAATCCAGAGGTCATGTAGTAAACATTTGAGGAGCCAGGGCACTTTAAATCGTAAACCCAGCAAACTCGTCAAAACGAATACCCAAATGAAACCCCTCACATGAAGCTCCCTAGTATTGTGTTATGTTGTTAACTAAAAATAGGTTTTTATACTTATATGAAAATAGTCCATTTATACTGTCATAATTCTAAATTTCCAAGTCAATTCCTTAGTCCCGACATTTTCTATTCATTGAATTTCAATTCAACATTTCACGTAAACAGGGTTTACGGGTATTCATTTGACGAAACTGGGTAGGTTAAGTCACATTGTCATTCATCGTACATTTCATAGACTAGGGTTAGTCTACATTGCATCACGACATCATTTGCATTCTATTCCACTCGTAGATATATATTTTCAAGTTACACTTATTTATTTATTTGTATATAAATAATAAGACAAGTTATTAGTTTTTAACCTAATGTACCAAACAAATTCCACTAGAGCACTAATATATTTTTATATTAGTTATTTTTCCACTAAGGTTATAAAACTATATATTATTTATTTTTGGTGGTTAACCAAATAATAAACCTTTACTTGAACTATATACAACAAGAATTGTACCAACAAAGCAATACCTATCAAAATACCCAATGTTTATGAAAATTATATTTTTATAATTTTTACAACTTTATTATATCCCGTATTGTCCCGTTATATTTTCTTTTTAATTAACCCGGTACCCGATAACACTAAAAATACCAAACGATGCACTAAACGGTACCCCGTAAAATCAAGACGGGACAAAAGATGACAAGACCACCACCTCTTCATGAGGTGGCCGGTTTTGGTGCACCTAGGGACACATGTTCCTTCCTAACATCACCCATTTAATCCTTATTCCACCTAAACAACACATAGTTCATGGTGTTTACAAAAATTTGATCAAGAAAATTTTATCACTCTCTTGCTCCTTCTCTTCTTGCTCGTTCCATATTCAAAGGCCAAAGGAGATCAAGATTTTCAAGTACAAAATATTTTACAAGACTTAGAATACATCCATTACAAGGTTTTGCAATATAAACCTATGGATTGTTAGGTTTTTCTACATAAAAGTTATAAGGTTTTCAAGTAAGTACATCACCTATTTTTACAAGTTCTACCACAATTTCCTTGCTAGGTTTATGTACATTTATCATTTTTGAACTTGCACATGGAAAGTCTATACCACAAAACTTAAGTTGTTATCATTTTATGTGTAAAATGGATTCCTTATGAAACCTTGGAGAAATGGTTGAAATGGTGATGTTAGGGAACCCATGACACCCTAAGAAGGTGTATGGTAGATTAAGGGATGAGTTGATGTTGTTAGTAGTGGATTTGGACATGTACAAACTAGGAAAAATCATTTTTGGAACTATATATAAACCTACTGTCCTCATTTTCAAAATTGGAAAAATTCAGTGAGTTTTGGTAAATTTTGGACCCAAGATATAGAAAATACATTCTTAGACGAAACTATGGCCTTTTGAATCGCTAAAAACGGACTTATAACGAAGAAGTTATGCCAAAAACAAAATGCTACTAGACTTATACATTTTCCGGAAATTGTTTGCTGATGTACGAATTTACTTGGCCAAAAACGAGCCTTAGACCTTTTCAAAACTTGCCAAACTATTGAAAATATGTTAGTATACCTTTTTACCTTTTCGGGGATATAAAGAACTTGAAAATCGGCCTTATAACGAATTAGTTATGATTTTTCGAAAGTTATTATTTTCACTAATAGACCACCAGCACTTTACTCAGAAATTTTCTAAGTATACCCAGAAACACCCATGTTGAGAGCTATTTTCCCGTCAATTGACTCAGTTCTGGAGTTTTGGACTCCAAGGAACAAAAGTTAGAGCACCTGGCCTAGTTTTCAAATCAAAAAGCCGTTTGTCATTTGGACTTAAAATGAGTAATCTACAGCTATCCAAACATTCATAAAAACTGCCCAGAAATGGCAGTTTTAGCCTAAAAACACCATACTTTTCGACCATTTATCATAAAATCTAGACACTTTGAGCAAAACTTCACTCCTGAACATATTTAGGCTTGGTGCTAAGCTTTCCAAAAATACCAATTTTATTTCCTAACTCTCAATATTCACTGATTTACAACTAGTTTTCCGAAGCCATTTTTAACCGTATTTCAAAAATTACTAAGTGTTATACTTTACGTCTAAAACCTATATTTCACTATTATTCACTATATAACTATTGTATAACATTATTAGACTATATGAACATGTAATATTCATTATGACCTTATACGAAGATATAAATTATATTTTCGACAACAATACATATTTTGAATACAAAACGAGTGGTATAGATTATAAGTGCAAGTGCATACATGAACCCATTTCATAATCTAAATTAGATTACATGCATTCATTTTAGGTTGCGGCTAGGAGTTGCACCTAATTTCTTCAGTTCATACATTACCGATTGTACCATTCCTTGAGGTGAGTTTTCATAGCCCCGTTTACATTTTTATTGTTTTCAAATCCCACGGGGGAGAATACATTGCACCATTTTTCATACGAGCCTAAGTATCAAATCCATATACATTACTTAAGTTACCACATTGCCATGTTTTAAGTCCCCTATTATCATGAACCGTTAATTGTATTTAAGCGAGAGTGAGTGGATAGATCTATTGAGGGTGACGCCTCCATCCGTGTTGGGGTTACCAACAGTCAAACGGATGCATTTCATTTGATCATTGTTAGAGTGTCTGGCAAAACACTCTGGAGGGGCATTACCTACAGTCTAGCTTCGGGGTCATGAGCTTAAGAGATAATGTACAATTTTATCAATTATGTGACAGTTCGTCATTCACTTATACTTATGGTTATCGTACAACATTCATTTTCATAAACCTATGATTTCTCACCAACATTATTGTTGACCGTTTTAGCAATGTATTTTCAGGTTACTAAGATAACAACATGTGACTTGCATATGGACCATCATGGAGTCGAGGAGTCGACGCGTCTCACTGTTTACTTCAATGCACTTATGAACCGTTTGATCTTGTCGTTTTTATTTTCAATAAATGTGTAAAACCACTTGGGACCTATGTTGTAAACTTTTATGTTTTTAATAAAATGATCAAACGTTGTATTTACAAAACGACACTTTAGGTCGTTCAATGTAACCTTGTATGAGATGCCATGATCGTTACACCCGGGAATTCAATTCCGCTGCCATTTAACAGGTAAATTCAGGGTGTGACAGATTGGTACCAGAGCCAAGGTTATAGCGAACTAGGTTGTCCTTATATCCTAGACTATAACTACCCCGTAGTAACATCTCATCATTACATTATTAGTGCATATTATATTTTTGAGTTTTTATTAAACGGGTTATTCATTTCATTTTACTTTGTTTGTTACAGAGTATGTCTACCGATTCACATCCCATCATACTCTCATCTGACACTGACATGCCGGATGCTATGTCATCTACTGCTGTTCCATTACCAGTCCATCCAGCACTTGTTGTATTACCTACTATTCCAGCACCTCAGTCACCGTTAGTGATAGCTGTTCAGGATACCGAGGCCTTTTACGAGGACGAGGTAGCTCCTACTCCCCAGATTTCTCCAGTTGCACCATCTTCTGTGTTGCGTGCACCCACTTCATCACTACCTCATGTTGCTCCTGTTCAGTCAGGACAGACTACTCCTGTTCGTCGTCGTAGGACATTTAGGAATGCTCGAAAGAGTGTTCGCATTGTTACTCCTACACCCACTCCTATGATACCAGTTACTCCTACCTCACCATCACCATCCATTACCTCTGCTGTTGCCCCTACACCTACTCATCCCTCGCCGCTCGAGAAGCGTGCAAGGCTTACACCTTCACCTTTACCTACTGAGGCTTCAGATCTTCCACCTACTCAGTACCATGTAGGTGAGAGCTCGCGCGCGGCTGCAGCGAGAGAGCCTCCTACCGTGACTTTAGATTCCCAGATTGCTGATCTACAAGGACAGTTGGATAGGTTGAGACTACAGGTAGATGTTACTGTTGATGGTAGACTTGATACTATAGAGGAGGATGTTGAGGGATTAGTGTTAGGACGGGTTGGTATTGATGTATCTTATCATGGTTTAGAGGTACGTCAGGGGCAGAACCAGGAGCGGGTTGTTCAGTTGGGTCATCAGATGTCTATGGTTTGGGAGTGGTTTGTTTTGGTTTGGGATTGGTTAGTGAAGTCAGAGACTAGAGAGGCTGCTCTACAGCTTAGAGTCGAGCATCTCAAGGAGATAGTCGTTATGTTTGATCGAGAGATCTGCCGTCTTAGGGGAGGACCTGGACCATTTGGAGCACCTGTACTATTTGGAGCACCTCGACCATCTGGAGCTGGACCATCGGGAGCACCTGGAGGCGCCTAGATGTAGACTGTATTATGTAGCTTTTACTATTTTCCTAGTCCCGGGGTGTGGGACATAGTTTCAAGAACTTGTTGTATTTTGGTTGTAGTACAAACAAATGTACAAAGTATGACTCTACTATGTTGGAATTGTCGTGCTATATATATATATCGGTCCATGTAGGCCGAAATTTTCATGTATTATATTCATGTG